>JAXGGA010000945.1:0-177661 GCA_038373865.1 Uloborus plumipes
TTCCCACAGTTTTTTTTTGCTAAGTTTATTTGTTTATAAGTAAACATTTAATTGTATTATAGAAGCAAAAAATGTTTATTACTTTGTTTGAAATGCATTTTAAAGCTTATGCTAATTTAATTAGAGAGTATGAGATTAGTCATCAATCCATTCTAAAATTTCAGATTTAATGAATTCTGCTTTTCCTCCCTATGTTTTTTCTGTGCCAGGATATTAATGTTCATATAATACCAGTGTTCACTCGTTTGTAATCTATATACATAAGACTACTTTTGTATGCGTATGTCCGGGGTAAACTTCAAAACTACTGGGCCGATTTTGACCATTTTTTCACCTTAGATAGCTGCAATAACAGGGAGCAGAATAAGCTATAATTTATTTCTAAGAAGATTAGTTTAAAAAAGTTATTATGGAAAAGAGTAAATTTCATATAGTTTCCCCATTAAATGATTAAATTTTCAGTCCATTGTTGCAAAAATTCGGTTGCCTCGCAACAACAATATTAATGGTGATTATAATGAGAATTTTGAACCTAGGCTTCTCTGGAGTAAGTATGAAATTTATTGCTTTCTTAGGATTTTTATATTCATCTATGCCAATAATCGCTAACGGGGTAAATAAAAAGGGACTTGATTTTGGCAACACATAGAAAATGGAAAGTGTTTATAAACAAAAAAATTTCTTAATCCCATCAGATGTTTTTACCAATTGAGTTTTCACAAATAGAATCACAAGGATAAAAACTAATAATGGGACTTATTTAACGTGCTATATTTGACAATGGTTGACTCCAGTGCGATTGATACTGGAAATGTACTTTAATATACCAAGCTAATATACAATTCCTATTTACCTAAACATTATTTGTAGCTTGCATTTGTATTTAGGGTGTGTAATGCAGTTTAAGTTTATCCAGACAGAAAAAATTGCCATTGTTTACAGAAGTAGCCATTTATGTATATGGATGTGCACTTTAATGCTGCAAAAAATTACGAATGAGTTTCACTGAAACACATTACCCGGCAGAAACCCGGGCAGGGCCGGGTACCCGGCTAGTACTGCATATTCATGCAGGGAAAACACAGGGAATTTTTCCCCCGGAATTGAGTGGCAACCCTGAAATATTTTCCTTGTCATACATTTAATAAGTTTGTCTCTTCAGAGGAAAGCTGAAACTTGTACATATATTGCACATGTGGTTTGAAGTATATACAAATGCATATATGCTTGTTTTTCCGGTGCTTATATGACAGATATCTATTTAAATCTGCCTTATGTTGCAAAGGTAATTTATAGCTTGCAACAGTAAAGTTAAGTGATAGAAATATAAATAAAGTATACCTTTATTTTTTTAACTTTTCGTAAGCTTTCTTAATTACGCAATTTGAAGAATCATACACCATCGAAGAGACCTTAACTTCTAAAGTAGATCATGGCGATGTAACTTAAGTAATTAATGAATATTTAGAAAGAGTGATTAACTAAATCTTTCATGTGTTCCAATTTGGCTAAGTTAAGCTATTTATGTAACAAAAATTATGTGTTCACTTCAGGGCTTTTTTTTTTGGTGGGGGGGGGGGATGTATTAACTGGAAAAAACAGTGCTCCTATGACCTCCTTCCCCAATAAAAACACCAATGATTCACTAATTATTTTCCTTTTATGTGAATCATTACATTTAAATACTATATCTACCTATCTCCTATGTGCTTGCCTTTGATGTGTTTTGACTTGATTTTTTTCTTAAAAGTATTTTACAAAAAGGACAGTAGGTAATAAAACTAATAGTGTTAGGTTCTGTTCATAATGCTTAATTTCCTTTAACCTTTTGAAACCGGGCTGTTTTTTAGAAATTTTTCTTTCAACCCAGGTAGTACGACAGTTGAACCACAGATTGCTTTTCCATTGAAAAGAGAAGGTATAAACTGTCATACCAGACGTATGAAACCTTGAGAGAATCCCTGGCTCCAAAGGTTTCGAGTGAAAATCTCAACCTCGTCCTCAGAAAAAAAATAGTTACGGTACAGCATGTGTACCTCCTGGCTCTTAAAGGTTAAAGAAATCTCACTTAACAGGCAACTGAGTGGCAATTGTAATACAAACGATGTTGATCTTTAAATGTTTTACCCACCCCCCTTTTTTATTTCATTATTTTACCTGTCTTCCATCAATTTATCTCTCTCTATTTTCTCATTAATTTAATATTAGCCATACCTATTGATGTAGGCATAAGAAAATGTTTTATTGTGTAAATGGATCTATTATAATAATGAAAATCAGTTTTCCTGTCTTCTTTATTTTTTAAAATTATTATTTTATAGAAATATTAAATTATTTTAAATTATATTAATATTATAATATTTTGGTAAGCTAAGTAGATTTCCAAATATTTTTATTTTATGAAAATATTCAGTTGTTACCATTTAAACTTAAATTGGTTGTGCCATTGGTTTTACATTTGTACTAGAAGCATTGTATTCTCAGAAGCCAGGGTTGCAAATAAATTAGAGGTGGGGTGGAGAAAATCGCTTCCCTACAACCACATGATTTTAAGCAATGCTTTCATTAATATTATTTGTCACAGTTAGAAGAAAGAAATATAAATAACTAGAAAATTAATTCTGAAAGCGTAACACTTGTTACATTAGATATGTTAATGGAAGCTTCTAGTAAGGATCTTTTCAGAATCTCTTTTACTATATCCCCCCCCCCCCAAAAAAAGGGGGGGTGAGAAATTTTCACCTTAGAAAAAACTAAAACTAGATATAGCTTACTCTGTACTTCACCTGTATCCACCTTTTTTTTTTTTTTTTTTAGTTCTAAAATAATGCGTAATTAGAAATTATAGGAGCTTTTTTTAAGTTCAACAAAATGCAGAAGTTGCTCAAAGTTTCTAATAAATGCACTTTAAGTTTTGACTTCTGTGATAAGTTTGAAATGGTTAGAAAACTTCAATGGTAAACAATTATCATAATACTGTCATTGTATGGACAAAGCATCTCATTATTTAGCTTGAATTGTTCGTAGATTAAGTCTTGCAAGCTATGTTTCACTATATTACTATTCATGATTTTTTTTATAATTTGTTTAATACAAATTATCAGATTAATTAATGTAGGATTATTTAGTGTGGTTAAAATGATATAAAAGCTATAACTAGCATGAGGTATTGTAGATTGTATTTAAAAGGAACCTTTGTACATAAAAATTTTGTGCAGTTTTATGTTTTAATATATTTTATACGAGAGATGGATGAAGTTATTGCATACATTTTAATATTGATAGCAAATCTGACATGTTTGATGTTTGTGGATTTCATTTTGTTTTGAGCAATTTTTAGGAATTTTTGAAGTAATTCTGGGTTGAAAGTAAAGTTTCTCATAATTCTAAATTTACAGTAAACTCGCGATTATCCGCGAGGGGATTTTCCACAGGGCAGATTATCCGTGAGGGTCTCAAGAAAGAAACAAACTCAATTAACTGATTTTTTCAAAAGAGCATGAATTTAAATTTTGTTTTTCCTTTTCATTTCTTACCCAAGAGTGCGATGTACTTCATCCAATAAATTATTTTACCTGGGCGTTATCGTAAGTACAACTTATTTATAGATTTTATACTCTTGAGAACTTCAAATACAACTATTTTCTTACGCTGTACCTATTGTCACTGTTTGTACATACCACATTTTAAATGTAATGCAATTATTTTTCGCAAAAAACATTTTTAATCTTCTTTACCCCTTATTTTATGCTTTTTTCGGATTATCCGCGATGCCCGTGCCACCCAATTCCCCGGATAATTGGGAGTTTACTGTATTTTATTTAAATTATATTTAACGCATATGTTATCAACTGATTTGATAGAATAAAATAGACATTAGATGTATGTTTAGAAGAAATATTATTATTGATATGTTAGTTAAATCATAAAAAACATACATTTCATAGATTTTTCATGCACTTAATATCAAACCTCTGAGCTCAAGAAAGCACAAATTTTATGTACAACATTTTTTTTATGTCTTTCAAAGTGGAGACTTTTTCAATTTTAATGATTTTCTGGTTAATATTTATGCACTGTTAATATAAAAATTAAGTAGGACTGATAAAATATGAAAGGCTAAGTGACTTTAACTGAATTTAATATTTGTCAGTCAGTTGCACTTTGTCATAAAATGTTTGTTAGTTTGTTATGTACATAGGTCAGAAAGCAACAAAATTTTAATTTGAATCCTAGATGGAAAAGTTATATGAGTCATCGAAACTTGTATCTGTAAAATATAAGCGTAACGCAATTTTTCCTTTTTTTTAATGCAACTAAAATAGTTCTTTTAGGAACATGTGAGAACATTATCCAAATTTCAAATGTTATTTTTAGTAACCTCACAAAGCTCTTCATATCCATTGTCATTTTCCTTTAAAATAATAATTATTATAAAGTTCTGCTTATATTAGCGAGTATTAGTCATTTTCTTTAAATAAAAAGAAAGTTGAGCATAATTCAAAGTATATTGTTGGAAATTTTATTCGATTTATTTCTTTTGGGTACTAACCTTAAGTGGAGGGGATGTTGCCAACCTGAGTTTCTTTCACTTGTATTATTCAAAAGCAGTGGTAATTTTTCAAAAAAATGTTTTGACTTATCAAAATTTTCTTTCTATTAACTCATGGCAGTTTTTTTTTTTTTTTATTTCTTTCTTTATTGCACATGTTGTTCTAATAGTTGCATAATTTTTCTCTGTTTTAATCAGTTGCATTTTGTATGCAACGGTTTTTTTTTTTTTTTTTTTTTTTTTTTTCAGGCATTGAGTTTGTTCATAAATATCCCTCTCTAATGGGTTTGGGGTCAAAATGTCGCGGCCGAAATGTCGCGGGCCAAAATGTCGCGGCAAAAATGTCGCCGAGCCAAAATGTCGCGGGCTAAAATGTCGCGGGCCAAAATGTCGCCGGTCCAAAATGTCGCCGAGCCAAAATGTCGCGGGCTAAAATGTCGCCGGTCCAAAATGTCGCCGAGCCGAAATGTCGCGGGCTAAAATGTCGCGGGCCAAAATGTCGCCGGTCCAAAATATCGTCTGCCCAAAATGTCGCGGGCCAAAATGTCGCCGGGCCAGAATGTCGCCGGTCAAAAATGTCGCCAGGCCAAAATGTCGCCGGGCCAAAATGTCGCCCGTCAAAAATGTCGCCGGTCCAAAATGTCGCCGGGCCAAAATGTCGCCGGTCCAAAATAACGCCGGTCCGAAAGGCCGCCAGTCCAAAATGTTTCCAGTCTAAAATATAGCCGTTCCTAAATGACACTAAGTGCATAGTACAGATTTAATGTTTCCAGCAATTCACAAATTCAATGCAGCTTAATTATGTAGCTCAATTTTACTAATAAGCTTATCACGATATGATAAATACACCTGTTTAGTAACTTTTTTTAAACGTAACAGTTTATATAATTAGCTTAATTTATTAACAAAAATGTAACTAAATTGATTTCTTCTAACGCTTAAATTATTTAAGTACCAAAATAATGCCATAGTTTATTCAGGGCTGTACTAGGACCCAGGGACGCTAAATTTCTTCCTTTTTAATACGCTTTTATTAGTTTCACATGTGGGTTTGTTTGTTTTTTGTTTGTTTGTTTGTAGGTATGTAACTCTGACAAGGGGACCTTACAGGTTGTCACTCACCGATTTTGATGAGTTTTATATATTATGTAGAGGGACCCACCCTAAGTATTTTAGCAAAAGGATATGCTCCAATGCGCCTTAGTTTCCGAGATATAACGACGATCCAAAGTTCAGCTCGAAGTTATTATAGAGGTACGGTTGAGCAGTGGTCACAACAGCGGCCGTAGCCCAGTGAGCAAGGTCCCCCACTTCGACCGCTGGAGGTCTGGGGATCGAGTCCCGTGACGTATTTTTTTTTCTTTAATATCGAAAAAAATTCGATAGTTAATGGAAAATCGTTTAATTATTCATTTTTATTTTATTTATTTATTCATTTAGAAAATATTTTTTTTTTTCAATTTTTTATATTGTTAATTCACTTGACTCGATCCCCAGACCTCCAGCGGTCGGAGTGGGGGACCTTGCTCACTGGGCTACGGCCGCTGTTGTGCCCACTGCTCAACCGTACCTCTGTAACAACTTCGAGCTGAACTTTGGATCGTTATATCTCAAAAACTAAGGCGCATTGAGGAATATATTTTTGCTTAAATACTTAGGGTGAGTCCCTCTACATAATATATAAAACTCATCAAAATCGGTGAGTGATAACCTGTAAGGTCCCCTTGTGAGTCAAAGATAAAATTCACGTTCTTTACAAACGTAAAAGTAATATGTTAAAAACCATTATTATTACTAAAGGCTAAACTATATTGCATGTTGATGCATAATAAGTGCATTTGCCATTAGTTCTGAGTAGGGCATCGATCGTCCACAAAATGCATATTATAAGTGCAAGTAAACTTAGCGGATATTCAACAGTTTTCAAAATCTTCTTTTGAATTTGATTTACTCTAAAAGCGTATTTTTTAGTTTTTTTTAAAGTATATTTAGGATTATTTCTTTTTTTCACACTAAGAAATTAAACAAATAAATTTGCTGTAAAGGCTTTTTTTTTGCCTTTTGCAAAAACGGAATACCGTTTAATCACCGCGTAGCCGGCAATTTTCTTCTAGAACATTTTCTTTAAGAGTTATTGGGGACGTTTGAAATCAAATTAGTTCATGTAATTATTGCTTTCTTTGTAACAACTAAGTGGTGGAAGGGGAGGTGAAATTTCAAGAGAAAAAATGGTATTATATTCAACTCCACATTTAAATACTGATTGTAACGAAGGTACAGTACTATGTCTGAGCTGATTAACGCCAGAAATGAATAAGCATCTCTACCTTTAAGATTCTTCTACAAACAAAATTTTGTCTGAATACTTGCATTACTTCTTGATATACATCACTCACAAATAATGAAAAATAAAAAGTTCAATTGCTCTGCTTCCTCGATGATGTGGCGTATCTTCTGAAGGCTTCTTATGGGCCAATTTTTATTTGATTTCGTCTGAACTTTCTTCAGACATAGTAATCACGCTATGCTGAAAACGTTCCATTACATTCTTGCATGTAAAAACTTGGAAGAACTAGCGGCAAAAACCAATCAGCACTGAACCACATATTCGTTGGTATATGTATGTACCGAATTTCATTCCAATTTACGCAGTAAGTTTTGTGGTAGAGTCGCCCCAAAAAAATAAACGATAAAATTGAATTCAGCACACATCAGAACGTGTAAATTCTTCCAAATTGACAATTTTTCACTGATCCAATACTTTCTTTTACACATTTTATGAAGAAGAAAATAAAAACACCTCTATCACTTAAATTATATAGACTTGCTTTCGATCATGTAAGAAATTTTAACAAAAACAAATGTCAAACATTGTATATCTGTCTTATTCATTTCACATTTCTTCAACTTCTTTTTTAACACATAAATTTTCCTTTCGATATCAATTAAACTTGGCTTGAGCTGCTGATCTATTCGTTTTTAAGTTGGTAGATAGCGAGTCACGGTGAAATAAGCTATTGTAAATAAATAACGGACGCTTGTTTGATAACTATTTGTTTCTTGGAAAACGCTCGAAACGGTTACAAGCCGAAAGGGTAATTTTTTTTTTAGTATTTTTCAAAAATTTTAGTCCATTCTATCATTAACGCACACGTTCATCAACAGCAATTAGCAATCTTTTGCTAATTTGGAGTAAAAAAGCCTTTTCATATAATTTAATTTTTGGTACTATCAATGTCGGATCTTCTACATTTTTGTCTGACGACATTTGAACTGGCGACATTTTTGACCGGCGACATTTTGGACACGCGACACTTTGGACACGCGACAATTTTGACCGACGACATTTTGAACACGCGACATTTTTGACCGGCGACATTTTGGACACGCGACATTTTTGCCGGCGACATTTTGGACACGCGACATTTTTGACCGGCGACATTTCGGACACGCGACATTTTGGACCGGCGACATTTCGGACCGGCGACATTTTGGACCTTCGACATTTTTGCTCGCGACATTTTAGACCGCGACATTTTGGCCCGGCGACATTTTGAACCGGCGACATTTTGACCAGCGACATTTTAGACCGGCGACATTTTGGACCGGCGACATTTTGACCCGCGACATTTTGGCCCGCGACATTTTTTCCCAGCGACATTTTGGCCGCGACATTTTGGCCCACGACATTTCGGCCGCGACATTTTGGGCGTATACCCTCTAATGTAATGCCTCTACTAGTTAATTTTAGAATTGAACTTATAACAATTTTACTTTCTCTAAATTTTCTAGGCTTTAATCAAGCCTAAGCAACATCCCTACTTACTTATCTGATCACGACTTACTGAAATTCTGAAATTAAACAATTTGTGAGTTATGTAAAACATAAATTATTCATAACCCCAAGCTCTGTTAAAAAGTGTCTGCTAGTGTAAATTCACCCAAGAAATATATAAATACCTTTGTGCATAAATGTAAAGGATAAATACAACGTTCAAAAATCCCTGCGGATATGTGCATCTTTAATGTTGAATTTATCCTTTATATATTCATCCATCTCAAACTGAACTTTTTATGTACTTCTTTATCTAACAGGGAATTGTGTTGTGCCAAAAGAAAATGCAATAAAATTTTCTCCATATCTAAGAATAGAATATAGTATGTAATAAGTCTAGTCAGTTTTTCTAATGCTACAAAATTTCTGGAAGTATTTAAATTATTTTTTTTGCAAGTTGGTTTTAAAAATATCCTGAAGAACTAGATCATGTATGTGAAAGAATTGAAAAGATTTGTGACTTCAGTTTTGTGTAGTTACTTTTAATATTTTTATACATGCCTGTAAAAATTTCAATTTGTTTATTTGATTGAAGTGTAATAAAGTGTACTTAAAAATGATTTTATTTATACAAATACAAATACAAATGTGACGACTAGCAGCAGGCTCTGGGCCCAACTGGGCTGGTCCTAGTCAAATTAAAGACCCCAATGAAGATCAATGGCCCTCTTAAAGCTATCTACTCCATTGCTCTTTACCGCCTCTTCGGGTAAACTGTTCCAAGTTCCCACTACCCTGCTAAAATAGTTTTTTTTTTTTTTTTTTTCAAATTTCCAGATTAGCCTGAGATTTGAACAGCTTAAAACAATGACCCCTTGTCCTGCTTTCTGTGCAAAAATCTAACCCTGCAACATCATTCATTTTGATAAATTTAAATAACTGAATCATGTCCCCTCTGGTTCTCCTTTGCTCAAGACTATACATATTAAGCATTCTAAGTCTGGAATCATAGTCTAAATTAGAAAATCCGTTTACTAACCTTGTAGCCCTTCTTTGTACGCTTTCCAATAAATTAATATCTTTCGTCAGATAAGGAGACCAAAACTGAACAGCATACTCCAAATGAGGTCTTACCAAACTTCTATATAGAGGCAGAAGGACCTTCTTTGACTTGTTTGAAATAGCTCTATTTATAAACCCAAGCATCCTATTTGCTCTGTTACTAGCTATGCTGCACTGTTGGCTAAACTTGAAATCCTGATTTATTAAGACACCTAGATCCATAACGTTATCTGCCTTACTAATGATTGAACACTGTAAATAATAGCTTGTATGCTTATTTGCATGACCTAAATGCAGCACTTGACATTTCCCAACATTTACTGCCATACCCCACTTGTTTGCCCATTTAGTAATATGATCCAAATCCTGTTGCAGCTGATTTACTTGTTCGTCATTTTCTACAACCCCCATAATTTTTATATCATCAGCAAAGCAATTCATGTTTCCAGAAACATTTTCATGAATATCGTTCATAAAAATAATAAAAGGGGACCTAAAACTGATCCTTGGGGAACCCCACTTAAAACCTCACTCCATTTAGAATAGTTACCCATGACAACTACTCTTTGTTTCCTTCCTGTCAGCCAATTTCTAACCCAAACTAAAATTTTACCTCCTATTCCTATATCAGCTAATTTACTGAGTAGTGCTACATGAGGCACCTTATCGAAAGCTTTTTGAAAATCTATGTAAACAACATCTACACACTTTTTGTTATCTAAAGCCGTGGTAACCTTGTTGTGGAAATGCAATAAATTAGTAGCACACGATTTACCTTTTCTGAAACCATACTCACTGCAAACTACTTAACAGCCCATTATTTTCTAAGAAATTCATAATCTTAATTTTGATCAATGTTTCAAAAATTTTACAAACCACTGAAGTCAGACTCACAGGTCTATAATTTCCTGCATTACCTCTAGACCCTTTCTTGAAGAGCGGTGTAATGTTAGCCAGTTTCCAGTCCTCTGGTACTATCCCTGAGTTATACGAAGCATTGAATATATTAACAATAACGTCCACTAATTCCTCTGCACATTCTGCTAGAACTTTTGGATAAATATTATCTGGTCCCCGAGGTTTGGTGGTTTTAATTTTTTTCAAATAAAGTAATACGTCCTGCCTGGAAAATACAAAGTCCTCAAGCTGTGTAGTAGCTTGTGTCAACTGTTGAGATACAGTTATCGTTAAAAACACTGGAAAAAAAGTCGTTTAGAACATTAGCAATATCCCCATCATTCTGAATTAAATATCCATGCTCATCTACCAGTGGCCCAATTTGACTATTTCGAACTTTACCAGAATTTGCATATGCAAAAAAAACCCTTTGGGTTACTGTCAATATTATCTGCTAGCCTTTGATCCAACTCTCTTTTCTAAAACCGTACCAAATACTTAAAACTACGCCTAGCCTCACAATACTGTAGCCTGTCTGCGCTGTGACCAGTTTCTTTTAACCAACGAAAAGCAGCTTGCTTACGGTTTAGAGCGTCCTTAATTTCCCTAGTAAACCACATGGGCCAAATTTTAGTGTTTACCCCTTTTCTCCTAAAAGGAACGTAATCCCCAACCGTTTTTGCTAGTTTTTCCTTAAACTCAGTTCACTGCAGATTTACCTCGCTGTTGTCCAAACCTGATGAAAAAACTGTTGATGAAAACAGCGCTGGGGAAATATTTTGGTACAAGGTAACTCCACGAAAAGTGATCCTTGCACAATGAAATATTTTTTTCATACAAAATAAAAACAAACTTTATTTTTGGACAAAAAAGTGTCTGAACTCTTCAGTTTCATCATCAATATTGAGATTGAAAAAATCATATTTTGGCCGTATTCGACAGAAAGCAGCTAAAAAATGCAATTTTCAAAGCAAAACGGCTTGAGATAAAATCAAAAGCCGTGTTTTTCTTAACCCATTTATGCCTAGTAGTCTAAAAACGGGACGCTTGTTAGTTACAGCATACAAAAACCTGTAATGGGGTTATCATTTTACTAAAGTTGTTTTTCACAAGTTAAATGGTTCTTCTTGAGAAAACCAGTTAGAGCCACTATTTGGATATCAGAGTTTATTTATTGACAACTATTTTCAGACAAATCAATCAACCAACGATCTAGCATGGGTAGTCACAGAAAGTAAGTTTTTTTGCGAACTTATTTTTCATTAAATTAATCTATTTTAAAATGGTTTGCTTAAAATTGATCAGAGATGCCTTTTGTAATGTTACTTCGTAAAAGAAAAGTCAAGTAAGATCGTATTTTGCTCACATATCTGCAAAATATCCCATAAACAGGACGTTAAATAACTTAATAAATATGGCAACGGCGAACTATTTTAAGCCTAAAATGTATTTAAACCATTCCAAGTAAGAGTTTTAAGCAGATGAAAATTGAAAAAAAATGTTTAAAAAACTTGGGCATAAATGGGTTAATTATTAACTTTTTCGACAAAACCGTAAAATACCAATAAAACAAATGCTACACTATAAATTTGTGTCATATATTTACAATAGAGACTTTTAACAAATTTTCAAACCTGGAAAATACACAGACCACTTCTTTTTGATCACACACGTTACGACTTACGATTAAAGCATTCATGTCTTTCTCCAAAGTTAAATTCGGGGCCTAAAGAAAAATATCTTATATTATAAATTAACTTGATACAAATGTCATATACCTTAAATTTTGGCTTTATGCATTTGATAGAAAAAAATAATGGGCCTTCATAAAAGAAGTCGCACACCTAACGCTTTTGTGTAGTTTTATTTACATGGATCTATATACATTTGAGTATAAGAGCTATTTTAATCATTCATCTAAAAATGTGTGCTATTCCTAAAACTGTGCCTCAGTGAAAATATTGAAATGCTGTTTAATGTATTAATATGAACTATAAGACTGTTATACTTGAAAAGAGAGAAAAAAAACTGAAGGAAGAATTGTATATTTGAAGGAACCTCCTCCCCCCACCCTTGACAACTAACAAGACCTGTCCCAAGAGTTTCTGTGGAATAAAATCTTAAGAAAAAGTCCTATTTCATCCCTATTAATCTTTTTCTGAGACCTATGTCTGGATGAGCGCTGGGTTATACTCTGACCCCGCCACCCACGATTTTTTCCCTTACCCCAAATTCCAATGCTAAACAAAACCCACTTACTGTTTATTTGCTGCTACTGAGGAACTACAAAACGCTCACCACCAGGGCGGTCAATATCCCAGGACCCCCCAGGAAAACTCATATATAAAACACGTAAGTGGATTTAACCACTCGCCCTGAAATCTCCGCTAAACACCCCCAGCCAGCTGTGATTTGATGATAGTTGCTCCCTCGCGTACAAGGTGCTGACGAACTCTCAAGAGCAGAGAAATTTGGAAGCAATAAAACTGTCATCTGACTGCGAGAGGGAAGGAGAGTTATTTAAATCGAATGGTGAAAAGGCAAAGGGCAGTAATTTGAGTGGTGACTGACTTACAGTTCAGAAAGCTGAACACTGAGATCGATTGCTTGTATTAGACGTGAAAAACAAACAAAAAAAAAAGTTAAAGCGTCAGATTACAGTGCCGTGTGCCTAGTGTTTGGCAAGAGTAGCTCTCTCCAAGTTCGGCTTCAGGCCCAGCGGCTAAATGCGCCCCGCTTTGACCTGTATATTACTGAAAAGCTAATATGCTGTACTCCGTGGCTATAAAATAGGCGTATCAAATTTGGAAATTTTGCGTCGTCTCTATGGAAACCGTACGAAAGAAAACAGCTCCACTCTGTTTTTATGCACTGCTGTTGAGGCATTTCATTTATTTTATGTTGATCGAATTGGGCTTACGCTTTTATTTATATCCTCATGTCTCAGTTATTTCTCAACGTTTTCTAACAAATCTAGTCATGCAAAAAACAGCAAAAATTTCTAAGGAAAAGTTGTGTGTTTTAGGTTGATTTTTCAATAGAATAAAAATTTACGCACAAAGCAATTTTAGCCGTTTGCATTCAACCATTGTTGCAAAAGCTAAATGGAGAAGAAGTCCATAGCGCCGTAAACTATGGCAACCATAAGGAGGAAAATTCGGAGAGTGGGGAATTAATTTTACCTTGAGCCCCCAGTAATACAGTGGAACTTCGGTAACTCGACTCAGTACGTCGACAATTATTTTTCCCATGTGGTTGGTCCAAAGTTAATTTCAATGGGTGATAACCTCTAACTTCAGTGGTCGGAAGTAGCGCGCTACAAGTAGCGAAACTACTGTAGTAGCTACATTTTTTAGTAGTTTGTAGTGTAGCGCACTACTTTTTAGCCTACTTTCCCGTTAAAAATAAAAGAGACGAAAAAAGCATTAAAATTGGCTTAATGCATCTAAAAAATGTCGCCAAGTCCAAAAAATATCGCCAAGTCCAAAAAATATCGCCAAGTTCAAAAAATATCGCCAAGTAAAAAAAAGTCAAAAAGAAACAAAAAAATGAAATAACTATCGAAAAATTAAAAATTTGAAAGTAGGGTATTGAGATGGGGAATTTGTGTGTCGGTCTGTCGGTCGGTCGGTCTGTCGGTCGGTCTGTCGGTCTGTCTGTCCCCCCCTAATAACTTTTGAATGAACATTCCGATTTGGACAAACTTTTTTTTGTTGGAAAGATCTCGGCGAGTACAGCTCATTCCCATATTTGATTTTTTGATTTGAACAATTTTTGGTTCAACTTTGAGCCGTTCAAACAACCGGTCCCGCGATACTAACTTTTGAATGAACAGTCCGATTTGAACAATTTTTTTTTTTTGTTCGAAAGGTCTTTTCATGGATACTTCATTCCCGTATCTACATTTTCGATTTGAACAATTTTTCGTTCAACATTGAACCGTTCAAGCAACCTTTCCCCACCTAATAACTTTTAAGTGAACCGTCCGAATTGAATAAAGTTTTTTTTGTTCGAAAGATCTTATCAAGGATACTTTATTCCCGTTTTTAAATTTCCGATTTGAACAATTTTTTGTTCAACATTGAACCGTTCAAACAAGCTCTCACCCCTAATAACTTTTGAGTGAACCGTCCGATTTAAACAAACTTTTTTTTGTTCGAAAGATCTCGGCAAGGATACTTCATTACCGTATTTAAATTTTCAGTTTGAGCATTTTTTTTGTTCAACATTGAACTGTTCAAACAACCTTTCCCCACCTAATAACTTTTAAGTGAACCGTCCGAATTGAATAAACTTTTTTTTTGTTCGAAAGATCTCGGAGAGGCTCATTCCTATATTTCACTTTTCAATTTGAACCATTTTTCGTTCAATGATGAACCGTTCAGAAAGCATTTTAACATGAGCGCCTACGGAGAAATTTAAATTGAATGTTGATTCTGAACTTCAAGGCGGATTTCCTTCAAACTAACTTTGTAAGAAAATGGTTTTGATAAATAATGTATTGTAAAGTACTTTTTTGAATAATCTTCTGTGAGGACTCTGATTCCGACTCCGACTCCGCAAACATGGCGGAAATGCAGGCTCAGAAAAAATGACTGACTGGGCAGACGATTTTTTGTTTATTTATTTATTTTTTTGTTTAATTTATTATTATTTTTTTTATCAGACGATTTTTTTTTGTTAACAAAAATTTTTCATTCACGAGAGCATTTTATTCCTTATTTATATTTAACAACTGGCAACGGATTAAAAATGAAATTCAAGACATTTTATTAACGAACGAGTTTTTTTTCTTTCTTTGATAAAATGTGTTTTCAAGTTCTTTGTACTTTTATTTTATTTATTTATTTTTTTTTCTTTTGAAAACGATTGTGGAATTTTTCTACGGAAGAACTATAGCAGTTACATTCTTTTAAAGGTGCGACAAAACTTAATTGACTCGTTTATTTACTTTTTACGTGTCTATTTTATCTGATGAGAGGGGTATATTTTGCTTTCAGAAATCAGCTTTAAGTGCAAAAAGATATGTTTGACATAATTTTTAGTTTTTGATAATCAAGAGAATATTGATCAGATGCTACAATGCCTATGTCGATGTACGGGAAAGTAGGCTCGTTTAGTTCTTGACAGAACTTCTTGTTAAACAAAGTAGAGTAGTGAGTAGCGCGATACAAAAAAATAGTAGTTTGTAGCGATTTCTGGAAACTACTTTTAAATTAAAAAAATAAATAAATGAATGGAAAAAAATCGAGAGAACAAAGGAAAAAACGAGGTTTATTGACTGTGACTGGTGCATATCTTGCACAAGTACAGCAGCGGACGCAATGAGAAATAAGAACAAAAAAAAATATGAGCTGATTTTTGATATATCATTTTAGTCGAAGTACGTTCTATCTGTTTGATGTCATTGGTTTATTTGTCATCATAATTTTTGTATTCCTTCAAATAATTTTCATATTCCTAAATATTCCCTAGCAAGAAATTAAAAAAAAATTGAAGGTTGATTATTTTCAATCTTTCAACTTTTGAATTCTTTCGTGTGGCGAATATTCGTAAAAATTGCAAAAAAAAATCTAAAAAGGACCAACTTTAGCAAAAAAAAAAAAAAAAACAAAGGAACAAAAAGGAAAAGTAACAAATAAATTCTAAAATAATTCCTACTTCTATTTATTTTCAAATGGATTAATTTATTAAAAACCACTTTTCGAATTTTTTCGGTCAATTCTGAAACGGTGTATGCTTTTTATTTATTTTTTAAAGAGTAGCGAAGTAGCGACTACAATTCAAAAGTAGTTTGTAGTCGCTACATTTAAAAAAAAAGTTGTAGTTGTAGTTAACTACATTTATTACAAAGTAGTTGTAATTGTAGTTCGCTACAAAAAAAATGTAGTTTTTCCAACCACTATCTAACTTGACACATTTTTTCAGGAATCTCTATAAGTCGACGTCGACATCTATTTGCTCTACTAGCGCCCTTTTTGCTACCGATATTCTTTCATATTGACCATTTTTGAGAATTTTGAGGTTTAAGGGTCAGTTAATTCATTGTGTGTGCGGGTGTGTGTTTTTCCTCTTTTTAAGCCATCCCACTAGTACCGAGAGGAAAACATCCACCATATCTTGTGCTATTGGTGCAGTCCTAGGACTAGGTATGGGTTGGAGAAATGTAAGCAGGACAATCCAGAAGAGAAACCAGGCAGCACCAGCACGACACATATTTTTCAATCAAGTGTGAGCAGGACTTTTCTCTTTAACCAGGAGATTTTTTCTCTTTTCGAAATCTTCCGGATTTATTCCTAATAAGGTATTCAAATTTGTCCTACTAACTTTGCCGGACAGTTTGTTTCCTCCAACTTGAACGGTACGCAGCAACTCTTCGCCATTTTTTTTTTCTTTTTAATTTTTAATGTCCTTTCCAGTATCATCTAGCCACGTTGTTGGTGGTCTTCCCCTTGCACGCAACCCCGCAGGATTTATGAAAGTGTATATTCTTTTGGGGTTGTTTTCAGGGCTTTTCCAGATATGTCCGAGCCTTATGTCCACCCCGCTGAGAAAACTGGACCTTATGCCATCGCTGTCCAAAAAGGTGGACCATCTGTTCGTGGACCTTTTGTCTGTCGGATCTTATGTTCCTTGGATTTTATGGCCATTGGACCTTATGTCTGGCGGACCTCCTGTCTCTCGTATCTTTTATCCCGCGGCCCTTTTGGACGTGGATCTTCTGTTCGTGGACCTTTTGATTTCGGACCTAAACAGCCTAATCTCGTCCGAGCCATCCCCAGTCTGTTATTTCGAATAACTTGGAGACTCTTTTTAGCAATAGCTTTTTTCTCCCTCGCGCTGGGCCTGATTACTGAAGAGGCGGTTGCCCTAGGCCTTGGCCTAGGGTCCCCGCTCTTCAGAGGCCCCCAATTGGCTAAAATTGTTTCAGCTAATGGCTGAACCTGCAATGTTTGACTGCAGTTGGGGCCGCAAAAAAGTGTTTGGCCTAGAGCCCATCGGTACCTTAATCGGGCCCTGCCCTCACGCATTGTCTTCCAGGAAAGGCGAATAAATTGTTTTTAATTGAATGGTTAGACAGAAAAAAAAATATTTACGAGCTGCAGGTGTTCACCCAGAAAATAATAACTCCGTTTACGTCATTTCTGGGGTTCGACGCTGTGACAAAAGTTCGAGAAGGCGAGAGGCCGAAGAGACCACTCCCACGCCTCACCCCCAACTTTCTCTCTATTCCTGAGACAAGCGGGCTTTTATCGATGTTGTTCGGGGGAGCGGCGGTTTCCCTTTCATTTTATCGTCTGCGCCCTCTCGAATTTCAGCCACTTTCCCCGTCTCTTATCGTCGGGGGCACCGGAGAAGCCTTTCGGGCACAGACGGTGACCCCGTTCCAACAAAAATACATAAAAAGAAGGACAGGAATTTTTGGTGGTGAATGTGTTTTGTTTATGCTTCTGAATAAGGGTTTTTTTTTAGGTTACCAGAGAAATGTTTCATTGACTTAGTTTTTCACAGTTTATTCCTGCTCATTTCACGCAATACTTCGCTGATAACATTTTCTTTTCTTAGATAAAAATTGCAATTGTTGTTATTTATGCTTTCCTTCATTCTGCACAAACACACATCAATACATTTCTGTGTACTCAGCTATCTCTTGTTGTTTCTGCCCGATTTAAGGCGGAATTTGTACGGCTTCTGTTTTTACGAGCACCATTAAGGTGGAAGTCCGATTTAGCTCAACACACATGTCATAAGACCCGTTTATAGGGCAGGCAGCCATTCACAACACAATCATTCGCACAGAGGAAGGCCAAGGTGGCCCGCACTCAGATATCTTCTCCAGCTTGCTTTTTTATTTTTGAAAATTCTTAGAGCTTTGCTTGCTCTAACTCCAATTGTACAGGAGGTTACTGTGACCTCCCAAAAAAGTTAACTATAGGGCAATTTTTTTTTTCTGACAATTCAACAAAGTTGGATACAGAATTGCATTTAAAAAAAAATCTATATAACGTTTTTTTTTTTTTAGTTATGTGTAAGTAGGTACGTGTGTATGCTCACATTTTATCTATCTGTTGATTTTCGAGTTTCATTCGGCAACTTGAGAATCTACGCCCTTCTAAAAATACAAATTTGGGGCCCTCCCGAATTCTTCAAATGAGGAAGCAAACAAATAATGACGAATGAATTCTCAATCAATTTTTGTTATCTCTTTCTAATTTAGTTTCTTGAAGTATCTAGTATTCTGATATGGGAATCCTTGATTCCAAATATTTCTTGAAGAACAGAATTCCAACTTTTTCTGTTTTATTTCCTATTTTCGATGCTCGAAAAGACTTGAAGGGGTATTAAAAATATCTCTGGACAAAATACAACTTTGGGGCACTTCTGAATTCTTCAAATGAGGAAGCAAGCAAATAATGACGAATGAATTCTCCATTAACCTCCTCACCTCCCGCGACCTCTCATCGACTAATGTGTGTTTTGGGGAGAAGCTGTGCCCGACAGGGCCTGATTACTAAATAGGCCAACTAGGCCGTGTCCTATGGCCCCACAATTTAGGGGCCCCCAAATGGCTAGAAGTGCTATAATTAATGGCTAAAATTGTTTTATCCAATGCCTAAAATTGTAAAGCCTAAGTACAGGGGGCCCCAAAGAAGTGTTTGGTCTAGCGCCCCTATAATATCTTAATCGGGCCCCGGTGTCCAACCTTCAAAAAAGCACGCAAATCTTGAAACAGAAACACGAACCGATCAGAGACGCGCAGTCGTAAAGAGATCCACAGTCTCCATCCCGGTTGAAACAATTTCCCAGTGACGAGGATTAGCTATCGGGTCCCTTGGGTAATCCAACGCTTATCTCTGGTCATGAAGACGAGACTCATTTCTAGCGTTCGGGCCCGATGTCTCTTGCCCCGCTGGCGTCGCGACTTAACAGAATTGTCATTGCTGTCACGAAGATTCCGTAACTCTATCCAACACCCTCGCCTTCCTTATCTTCTCTGTCTTGATACAACGGGACGTAATTGATTTGAATCCGCGAGTGTTGGAACCTCAACAAGTGTTCAGCAAAACCCATGGTCACTGGTCAGGAGCGCCTGATGGAAGGTCACGGGAGGTCATTGTGACCTCCCAAAAATTTCCTTATTCGGCAAATCTTGCTGACGATTCTGTAATTTGAAAATGACAATGCAACATTGAAATTATTTGCTGCTTTTGATTTTTAAAATATTTTTTTTAAAGATGCCAAATGTTTTTTTTTCTCATTAAATGCTATGTATGTACGACATGTGTGCATATTGGTACTTTATCATTCAGTGAAATCGGAATTTCATTCGGCTAATTGATAATTTTCCCCCTCCCAAAAACGTTAGTTCGTTGCGCCCCAGCCTATGGTACCATTGAGCCCATAAGGCAAGCCTGCCTTTTTTAATTTTCCCGGAGAGCAGGGGGAGGGGTACACTCAATGCAATTTTTTCCGGAAAACAGCAAAACTCACTCATACTTATATGAAAAACGTTGATGTTTCAACGCTAGGGCCTAGGAGAGCAATGCCCCCCCCCCTCGACTACCTTAAGTGACGTGCCTCTCTTGAGGCACGTCACTTAAGGTAGTTGAGGCCTACAGTCCCCTATCTCGAGGCACTCCCAAAAATTAAAGATTTGTAAAGAGTTATAAAAGAATATTCAAAATGTTTTTGGTTATGATGATTAAAATCAAGAGTGATGCATAAAGTGATGGAAAAATGGTTTTTTCACTCCAGCAGAGCATTTTTTCGAATCCAGTTCAATTGAGTCTCGAAACCTCAGCACTCGGTTCGAATCCAGAAAACTCGGCCTCGTTTTGGCCGAACGAAGAAACATCGCGCGGAAAACCTGTTGCGCGCATTTTTGATTCACTGACTTTTCCTTAATTCCAGCGCCTTTTCGGCCTGTATTTTTTTTTTTTTCAGGCTTTTATCGCCTCCGCCTCCCTCCCTTTAGAGTCTAGACTTTAAGCTTGCGCACATCCATTCATTTTAAGCATACTTGATAAAGTAACCTGTAAGGTTCAAACCAAACGGTATTCTAAGTATTTTGATCGTAACTTAAGCCATTTACCCATAAAATTATGACTAATTGCATGAGTTTTTAACTTTCTAAAAATATCATATGAAGAGAAAAATTTGCAAAATGAGACTATTGTCATGAAAGAATTGTTTTATTTCACTCATCGCACAATACAGTGCTTTACAAAGTATTTGCATACTTTGTTTTCTTCTAAAAACTGACATTTTACAGTGCTCCATAGTAGTTACTACACGGCACCGATAGCACAGGTCAAAATGACATTTACATTACAAAGAGAAGGAAATAAAACCCACGGTACGGCCGGGAATCGAACCTTACTGCACGCAGGCAGCAGTCAGAGCTAGTACTTCTGATCGCCTGCCCTTTCCTCCAATACGGAGGCCCCTATACAGTCCTGTCATTTTGGAGGGCTAGGAGGGGGCAATGGACATCCCCCCTACGCACACATTGGCTTTGCAAAATTCATAAATTCCCATATATCTGGGAGTGGTTTTTGTTCAACAAAAAAATATGCATTGAGTTTGTACATTTTCACCCCCCCCCCCCTTCCCAGCTTGAAAAAATCCACTGATGGGGATGTTCCCCCCTTCCCATACACTGCTGTTATCACAGAACACACCTGAATTTTTTTTTTGTTTTTGTTTTTATACTGAAACCATCAGCTTCGACATGCATGAGGACTGCGTACTATCCGCCTTGCCTCCTGACAAACACTGACAGATTTACGGCACGGAGAGGATAAAATAACATCCATGGGCAAGCCGGGACTCGAACCCGTGACCTCTTGCTTTTTGAAAGAGACAATTCAACTCCGTTTAATCTACTTATATTAAAAACTGAGTATCTATCTTTCTATGTCACGCTTCTTTCTCCTGAACGCCAATGAACTGAAAGTCGAACCAGGTACCGATAGATAGGTAATTTTTCAGGCTTCATTAGTTTCAATTTATGTAATTATACGATTTTAATTAGCGAAGATATCAATTAATAAGTAGTCAAATTTAAAGCAAATAAGCCTAATAAATGATTAAATATGAAATCCATTGTTGAAACGTGGTTGCTATGAAACAGTGATAACAATGATAATGAGAATTTTGAATGAAGGCTTAAATAAATCAAACACAAAACTCATAATCGGGTCACTAACATGGTATTTTTATCGCTAGCTACTTGTAATATTTTGAAACATTCATTTGTTGAAAAGCCATCTACTTATATTAAAAACTGAGTATCTATGTCTGCTTTTTTCCTTTGAGCGAGCTGAACTTACTGAAACTTTCCTCACCATCTTGAAGGCGCGAAGCATCTCAATAATTCGAATGATTTTTTTTATATAGGAAAAAAGTAAAGAGGTGAAGCGCCTGTTAGCGAGCCACCTTGGCGGGGAGTAGTTTCTTGAAATTTTCCTCACTACTTTCAGGGCACGAAATGCCCGTGCAACGCCGGGCCACGTGCATGGTATGTCTTGAATTTGAATGAACATTCAATTATATCAAATGATATAACTTCAGAATGAGGTAAAAGTTAGAGAAGGGGGACGTTATGCATCAACATGCCGCAGGAAGCTAATCTAGTTCTAGCTGCCCTGGCAGCTAGTTTACTATTAACTTTTGCTTGAACGGAAGGTCTCGCATGAACATAGTACCAAAATAAGATTGTTTGGCTGTTATTGTGTCTGTCTTGAGTTCCAGCATCTTGAAGAATGGCTTATTATCACACGAATATCCACTTTCAATCCATACAATAATAGAAACAGAGGATGTTACTATGAGAAAATTATAACTCATCCAAAGTTGGCTCAAAAAGTTTTATTTTTGTAGAGTATCATAATCCTTTAATTTGCTGTCAAAATTGCAAATAGGTTATTAACTTTTTATGCTGCGTACATACTTTTTTTTTTCAAAATGGGGGCCAGAAGTGCAAAAGTGGCTACTATTTTTTGTGACATCGGTCACTAGAGGCTACTATTCAGAATTCCTAGTCTAGAATTCTAAAGAGGTGACCGTAATCCCCTTCCGATTGCGCAATCGCGCGTGCCTTAGAATTGTGTAATTCATACGAAACAAACTTTTTATTTTCTCTCCTAGTTCTACGAGTTTAAGATCGTACGTGTCATGCAGCAGACACAATAGAACAATTGTATGTCTATATTTATCAAATTTTCTAATCTGTCCTCTTAGAGAGGGCTTACGCTTGTAACTCTAAATCAAATGGCACAGCTTTTCTTTATAGATATCATTAATTTTCTTTTTTTATTTTTAGTCCGGGTCATTTCTCTTTTCCTCCGCAGTGTTAAGAGAGATTCCGGCCGTATCTGTTTTCACTCTCGCTGCTTGATTCATCGGAGCCAGTGAATTCGAAGCAATTGCAAGTGAAACTTACTCATACCATTAGCATGCGCGTTTCATGTGGCTGAGTGGTTGATTTATAGTGTTGTGAGCGTCGTAGAAGCGTTTTAATTTCGTGATTTCTTTCCGGGATAGGCGTTGGAAAAGAATAGAATAAATGACTTTAAAATGATGCCTTTTGGACAACTTAAACCGCAAGAGCTCAAAAATCAGGGCAGAAGTGGTGCGCCCAGGATTTTTTTTTTTTTTTTTTTTTTTGAGAGAGAGAGAGAGGGGGGGCTAAGTCTCCTTCGTAAAATTTTCGAATTTGAAATTCTAGAGAAAAAAAACTACAAATTTTTTTTTCGTCGAGCTTTAGGGCTCTGCTTTTTGACTGGAATCTACTGCATGTTTGGGAATTTAGTTAAAATATTGCTAGATAGTTGCCGCTGCAAACTATGAAAATATTTTACCATTTCACTTTGCCCCACATTCCCCTACATCAGTAAGTGAATTTGTTTTTGTTCTTTTTCGCTTAGCGAAAAAATGAAGGCTAAAAAGAGCTGCTCTTGATAAGGGGAGACCCTCAAAGAGTGGGAGATCGACTTTGGCAATGACAGTTGATCTACCACTGTCCACTCGAAATGCGCGCTTAGCACCGTTGAACGGTTCTATTTCGAAAAGGCGTGACAGCTTGATTTCGAAAATGCAGCATGGTAGCATTTCTGCTTAGTACGATTTTTTATTTTTCTGGAACTGATAGGGGAGGGGAATAAGTTACAAAAGAAAAAAAAACATCAACGCAAACCAACACGTCAAATAAACGAACGCAACGAAAAACAAAACAAAGCAAAATCTCCTGATATTTCCTTATCTTTCTTTTCACCATCACCCCTATTTTGACAAAATCAGTGGAGACCTGAAGCATGCGTAAATGCGACCGAGGTCGCCGGAAAAAATATCAAACAGCACCTCTACACTTTAGGCACGGTTCTGAAGAGAGGGGAAACTCTCCAGAAACTCTGTTCTCGTGACAATTTCTAAAGCAACTTTAATGAGTTTGTTCTTGAAAACAATTGTGGGGAAATCTTCTGATATTCAGGCAATAATTTTGCAGTTACCCTCAGGAGCGCCCGGATGGGAGGCCATGGGAGGTCACTGTGACCTCCCAATAATTTCCGTATTCGGCACATTCTGCTGACGATTCGGCCATTTGAAGACAATTTGCAACATTGAGAGTATTTGCTCCTTTTTGTTTTTAGAATTGTTTTTTAGACGATGCCAAATGTTTTTTCTCATTAAATGCTATGTATGTACGACATGTGTGCATGTTGGTTCTTTATCATTCGGTAAAATTGGAACTTCATTCGGCAAATTGGTAAATTTTCTCCCCTCCCAAAAATTTTATTTCGGCTAACCCCTGCTTACCCTTTCCTTTCAAAACGAAGTCCACATTCCTTAGCCGAAAATTTGTCTTCCGCTTGATCTGTTGCCAAGTGACAAGCAGCGTTTTGTTTCCTTTTTTTCCCCCAGTGTATCTACGTACAAAAGAGAAACAAGCCGCGCAGATGCTTCCCGAGTTTTAACAAACCGCGCACCGGACGAGCGCTTTGTTTACACATGGTTTACACTTAGCTCCTACTCCGACCTAACTTGTTACTCTGGAGAACTTCCTGTTATACGATACAAGATTTACATTAACTCAGCGAGGAGCAATAATAAAATTGACTAGGAATAGAAAGTAGGGGCATAAAGCATCGCGAAGACAGATGCCGCGTTTTCATTTTTCTCTGCTTTTTGCTTAGAGGATGCTCATTAAAGAGGCCGACTTGTGAAGTATGAGCTGGTTAATGCGTCGTTATGATTTTATTGATGGGCCATATGCTGAGTGCTTTATGAACGTGAAAGTCATTTAACTTCCTTTTTTGTGTATAATTCTTTTACTCGACCTGTGCGGAGAAGTTTTACTGGTGGGAAATATCTTTTTACATAAAAATGGATATATGTATATGTATACGTATAGAGGTATATTTGTTTGTTTGTTCCTTTTACAAATCCAGTTTTCGTCGGATTTTCATCAAACTTGGCACAGAGGTTCCTTGATGCACTAGAATTCACATAAGCTTGGTTTTGAAATTAAAAAAAAAACCCAAAAAGCTCAAAATTCAAATGTTTTGTCACCAAACGGCCATTTTCTTTCAATTTTGAAAAAATAGGGTAATAGAGATAAGCCTTTAGGTATACAAATTGATGAAATTTAATACATTTTAATATGAGTATTTTCCAACAAAGATTACGATTAACAATGAACTATCAATTTCAGGCTCACCTATTTCATTTTAGTACGAAATAAGTTTAGAAAAATAAAATTAGCTATGTTGTATTTTTAGCACCAGGGCAACGGCGGGTTATAAGCTAGTATTCGAGTAAAAAGTATGGAGGAGGTGTTCTGAAGGAAAAAAAATCATTGTACTTTTTCTCAGTTAGGTTCAAAGCAAATAGAAACATGATACAACATGAACTACGAAATTATGATATGCTTTTGTGCATAAACTAATATTAAATAAAAAACTGCAAATAAAAAAAGACCCTTATTGTCGACTTTATATTAAGATGAGTCTCATAGGTTAGAGCACAAACAAAATCTAAATTCGTTTATTTTTTTTACAGATAGCATGCGAAACCGCGAAACGTGGAGAAGGAAATATATTGTCCGTCCGTGAAAACCGCGCCTAGCACTCGGGAACCGTTCCACTTAAAAAAAGGGGTGATGGGTTGTGAGTGGGAACTTTCCGAAGTTTTCAATTTAAAACTTAGCATTTTTGCTATCCTTTTGACACATTCAATTCAACTAAACTATGGAATAGAAATTAGCATTATCCTATACGTTGTTTGATACGGCTCAAAATGCTTCTTATTATTCTTCCCCTTATTGTTATCTTACCTATCACCCCTATTTTGGTAAGATCAGAGAAGACATGATGCATACTAGGGATGCACCGATAAGCAAATTGGCCGATTACCGATTACCGATTAATCGGTTGTTGATAATTGGCCGATTAATCGGCTCAGCCGATTAATGATAAGGATGATTGTTTTTAATACTACGAATTTTACCATCACTGTTTTTTCTCTCTTATACAATTCCGAATTTAGAAATAGTAAGTAATTTATTTCTAAGAGAAGATCTTTTTCCCATTTTCCCAAATTTCGGGAAATAATTTCAATATTTTATCAAATTTCTTAGAACCAATTTTCATATTATTGTCAATAACATTACATTAACACATTGTTAATTATGTTAATTGGGCATAAAAATTCAGAAAAGGGGTAAGGGAGTCTATACTCCAATTTAGGAGTACTTTTAATTTAAATTTTTTAGTAATTAGTAGCAATTTAATTCAAGACTTTTATTCTTTATGAAAATTAGAGGTTATCTAAAACACTGTACTAAGGAGGAAACTGTCGCCACATGAAAAATGTTGCAACATTGTCTATGTATATTTATTCAAAGTAGGAGAATTAATTTATTAAAAACTTTATATCAACTGTGAGGATTATTATGACTGTTAATAAAATTATTCATCGTAGTTTCTTAGTAAAGGTACACTTTTAGAATAAAATTAAAAAAGCATTTTTGCCTGATTAATCGGCCCGATCATGCCGATTATTAATAATCGGCAAAGTGGCCGATTATGGCCGATTAATCGGTACTGCCAATTAATCGGTGCATCCCTAATGCATACGTAAATACGCGGAAGGTTTTACCTAAGAAGATCAGACAGCACTGTGGGATCTCGTAGTCAACAGGAGCTCCCCGGTGGGAGGTCACGGGAGGTCACTGTGACCGCCCAATAATTTCTGTAATTCAGCACATTTTCCTGACGATTCGGCAATTTGAAGACAATAAATTGCAACATTGAGAGTATTTGCACTTTTTAGTTCTTAGAATTGTTTTTAAGAGCCGTTTTTTTTAAGAATCAGGCAGTCAAAAAACTCGACATTTTTGATTTTGCTGAAAATTTCAGAATATAATCTTTATTTAAAATCATTAAACACGCGTTTTTTTATTTTTGCAAAAAAAAAATTTTTTCTTTCCGTTTTGGGAGGTCAAAGTTGGACTTTGCTCTTTTTTTCAGTAAAAACATGCCAACTTAGATAAGCCAATAACTTTTTGCTTTAGCAGTAAACCGTGGAACTGACAATTATTTTGTGTTCTACAATACCCCCACTAACTGTAAGTACCGAAATATTTGCGGACGACTCTTACCGCAAAGGTCAGAGGTCACTCAAAGTTGTACGAAAAAAAGTTTTTTTATGCAACTTTGACCGACCAAATCTTATAGTGGAAACAGTGAAACACTGTAGTGTTATATATCAGTAAATACCCACTAAAGAGCACTATCCAAAAACATGAAGATATGTGTTGTTGATATTTTGCACATTGAAATATTTGACTCTGAAATTGAAGAAATTGCAAAATTACCTGACTTTGAGGGTCATTATCTTCTTGCAGCATGAGTGAAGAAATATAAAACTAGCTGAAGTAGAAGCCTTTTTTGTCCCAGAAACACAATCAGTTAACAAACCTATGGCTACTCTTTCAGTTTTTGCATAACTCAGCTCTAAACTTTGAAAAATGAGTGTTTTTCGGCGTTAAGAAAAAAGGCCAATTACTTGTTTTAAAATAGGTATTGCTATTATTTGTAGCACTATTATATCCCAACTTCCTAACTAGCTGAAATGGCATCTAAAGATGGTTATACAGTTGAAACCAAATTGAAAATGAATTCTCGAAA
The DNA here is from genome assembly GCA_038373865.1 of Uloborus plumipes. NCBI lineage: Eukaryota > Metazoa > Arthropoda > Arachnida > Araneae > Uloboridae > Uloborus > Uloborus plumipes. Next base: position 27,476 of record JAXGGA010000945.1, read on the forward strand.
ATACTCAGTATACGTCAAAAACCATCTTTTTTTATTTGTCCAGGCGACGTTTTTTTTTTGTTATAGCTCTTTATTCCGTTCGGTTCCAACATGGTAAGCAATTTATGTACTTCTTGTCGTTCTAGTTGCTGTAAAACAGGAAAGCAATGTATCTTAAGTCTTATATAAAACAATATATCCTGTCATATTAAGTTTATAATGCTAAAAGAATATTTTGAAATGGACAATAAACATAATCCAAAAAAAAAACTTCTGTTCAGCTGTGCCCTCTTGGTTCAGCTGTGCCCTCCTGGTTCAGCTGTGCCCTCTTGGTCTATGTTGTGAATGTCATCAAAAACTCAACTTTTTCACAAATCAGAAACCTCTTTAGCAGAATGTCACTTCCTAAAAATCTTGGTACATTAAAGTCCGTCGGTGCTGGTCTGGAAATTTTTGATGACATTCACGACATCGAGCAAGAGGGCGCAGCTGAACAAGTATTTTTTTTTTTTTTTAGATTAGGTCTATTATCCATTTCAAAATGTTCTCTTACATTATAAACTTGATATGACAAGATATATTACTTTATATCAGACTTAAGATACATTACTTTTCAGTTTTACAGCAACTAAAACGACAAGAAGTACATAAATTGCTTACCATGTTAGAACCGAACGGAATAAAGAGCTATAACAAAAAAAAAAAAACGTCGCCTGGACAAATAAAAAAAGATGGTTTTTGACGTATACTGAGTATTTTCGAGAATTCATTTTCAATTTGGTTTCAACTGTATAACCATCTTTAGATGCCATTTTAGCTAGTTAGGAAGTTGGGATATAATAGTGCTACAAATAATAGCAATACCTTTTTTAAAACAAGTAATTGGCCTTTTTTCTTAACGCCGAAAAACACTCATTTTTCAAAGTTTAGAGCTGAGTTATGCAAAAACTGAAAGAGTAGCCATAGGTTTGTTAACTGATTGTGTTTCTGGGACAAAAAAGGCTTCTACTCCAGCTAGTTTTATATTTCTTCACTCATGCTGCAAGAAGATAATGACCCTCAAAGTCAGGTAATTTTGCAATTTCTTCAATTTCAGAGTCAAATATTTCAATGTGTAAAATATCAACAACACATATCTTCATGTTTTTGGATAGTGCTCTTTAGTGGGTATTTACTGATATATAACACTACAGTGTTTCACTGTTTCCACTATAAGATTTGGTCGGTCAAAGTTGCATAAAAAAACTTTTTTTCGTACAACTTTGAGTGACCTCTGACCTTTGCGGTAAGAGTCGTCCGCAAATATTTCGGTACTTACAGTTAGTGGGGGTATTGTAGAACACAAAATAATTGTCAGTTCCACGGTTCACTGCTAAAGCAAAAAGTATTGGCTTATCTAAGTTGGCATGTTTTTACTGAAAAAAAGAGCAAAGTCCAACTTTGACCTCCCAAAACGGAAAGAAAAAAATTTTTTTTGCAAAAATAAAAAAACACGTGTTTAATGATTTTAAATAAAGATTATATTCTGAAATTTTCAGCAAAATCAAAAATGTCGAGTTTTTTGACTGCCTGATTCTTAAAAAAAACGGCTCTTAAAAAGATGTCGAATGTTTTTTCTCACTAAATGTTGCGCATGTACGTCACGTGTGCATGCTTGTATTTTATCATTCGGTAAAACTGGAACTTCGTTCGGTAAGTTGATAATTTTTCCCCTCCCAAAAATTTTAGTTCGATGTGCCACTGCTAATCAACTTGGAACTACACGCATGCATACACTCACACTATAACAAAATTTTTGCGGCACTTATTTTTCAATAAATAGAGATAAAGAAAACTTTTCTCTTTTCTCATCAGATCATTAATGCCAATTATTCTTCAATATTATGAAACGCTCGGAACTTTATAGAAAATTACACTTGAATGATATGCTCTTATCACTGCCATAGTAAACATTCCATAAAAACTTGAACAGTTATATTTTTATTTTTTACAAAATGCGTGGAGCTTAGCAGTCATGAAAATTAGGAAGATTCATTCTTTTTATTTATTTGAAGAATAAGATCTCTGTCATTCATGTCATTTCACCGTCGAGGAAACATCAAAGATATATTAGGAAATCGTTCCATCAAAGGCGCCATTCGTATCTACTATAACTGTAACCTGATAAATGGAGACAAATTAGTCTTCTTGCATCACCAAAGAGGAAGAAAAAACAGAAATCAATGTCCTAATGAAAAATAAGTCTAAGAAAATATTTCAAGGAGCTGATACTGTTAGCGCGGCGTTTTTGGTTTAAAATTTTGACTGCAATTATCAGGGCCGGATTAACGTCCATTTACGCCCGAGGCCAAACTTAAAAACTGCGCCCTACCTCACGCATCTGAACTCAATCGAAATCGTATCCCCTCATTACCATTTGATGAAATTAAAGATGAGTTTCTATTTTTCTTTTTATTTTCCTATGCACAAAAAAGGAAGGTCCGGATGTGATCCCTGTGAAATTTTTCAAAATTGAAGATTTCAAAATTTAATTTTAAGGCATTTATCGGAAAGTAATGAGATAACTCGCCCTGGGGCAATTTTACGGGTAATTTTAAAGATTACTGATATTTTTTAAGCAAAAATTCAAGTATTTTGTTATATTCGAAGTTACGTTAAACAAGCGATCTTTTCTCCAGGATAATTGTATTTTTAAGCTGTATTTAATGGTATCATTGAATTTTTGAAATACATTTTGAATGATTTTAAAAAATGTGTTAAAGTATGGGAACTGACTGACATTTTAAAAAGTATCATGTCAGTCAATTACCTTTTTTTTTTTCATAATTTTTCTAAAATTATGTAAAATGTGTTTTTAAAATTTAATTATTCAGCTTAAAATTTATAATAATCCAGGAGAAAAGATCGGTTGCACAGATGCACAGCGTGTTACAAAAGTTTTAGATGTTACAAAATACACACTGCTTTTGTCCTAGAAATGACAGTTACATACCCGTGGAATTCTCCCCCCCCCCAAAAAAAAATTGAAGTTCTACATACGCAATTGCAAGTCATCTTTGATGATGTTAGAAAAGGGAATAAGTTCGAGAACTCCTCCTCCCAACATTTCGAAAATTTTGATGAACTTTAATGATGCTGGGGAAAGGCGGAAATCGGGAGAGGCCTCCCGATACTTTTTCGAAGTTGAGGTCCTAAAATGCCATTTTAGAAGGTTATTTTTTATTCGGGATGATCGGTTAATGATGCTGGGGAAAGGCGGAAATCGGGAGAGGTCTCCCGCAACTTTTTCGAAGTTGAGGTCCTAAAATGCCATTTTAGAAGGTTATTTTTTATTCGGGACGATCGGTAACTCTAGTACGAATTTTTTTCGAAATTGAAGACCAAAAACATTGTGGGGCATTCCCTTTGTTGTTAGAGAAATGGATGAGGTTTAGGCATTCTCCCCAGAAAGTTTTCGAAATTTTAGTCCTAAATAAGCAATGAGAAACTATCTTTGAGGACATTAGGAGAAACGACGGTGTTCGGTAATTCGTTTCCATATGTTTCGGAACTGAAGCCCTGAAAACAACTAGATGATTTGAATAGCGTTAGATGAGGAATGAATGTCGGAGGGGGGCTCTCTGGGAAAATGTTTAAAATTGAGACCCTAAACACGAGGTCTTAGACGATTTTTAATGAAGTAGGGAGAGGCCTGAAGTAGGGATGCACCGATTAATCGGCAGTACCGATTAATCGGCCATAATCGGCCACTTAGCCGATTAATAATAATCGGCAAAATTGGGCCGATTAATCGGTTGAAAAAATATTTTTTAGCATTATTCTTCAAAGTGTACCTTCACTAAGAAACTATGATGACTAATTTTATTAACAGTTATGATAATTCTCACAGTTGATATAAATGTTTTAAATAAATTAATTCTCCTACTTTGAATAAATATACACATTGATAATATTGCAGCATTTTTCATCTGGCGATAGTTTCCACCTTAGCACAGTGCTTTTAGATAACCTCTAATTTTTTACAATGACTAAAAATCTTGAATTAAATTGCTACTAATTATTCAAAAATTTAAATTAAAAGTACTCCTAAATTGGAGTGCTGGCCACGGACTCCCCCCCCCTTTTTTTTGAATTTTTATGTACAAGTAACTTAATTAACAATGTGTTAATGTAATACTATTGAAAATAATATGAAAATTGGTTCTGGGAAATTCGATAAAATATTGAAATTATTTTGCAAAAAATAGGAAAATGGAAAAAAAAATCTTCTCTCGGAAATAAAATACTTGCTGTTTCTAAGCTCTTAATTACATAAGAGAGAAAGAAAAACGGTGATTGTAAAATCCGTAGCATTAGAAATAATCATTCTTATCCATAATCGGCGCAGCCGATTAATCGGCCGATTATCAACAGCCGATTAATCGGTAATCGGTAATCGGCCAATTTGCTTATCGGTGCATCCCTAGCCTGAAGTCAGGGTCACTTCCCAAAAAAGTTTTCGATCCTGCTGACTAAAAACGGAATTTTAAATAATATTTTATGATATGGAAGTGAGGCGTTTGAGAGATTTCCATAGAAAAAGTTTCGAAATTGAAGCTCAAAATATGCATTTATAGGAACTCAAATGCATCTGACAGGGCTGGCGCTGAGTGAAAAGATGGGGGTTAGGGACTCAACTACGAAAATTTCCAAAATGTTAGACCATCTTCAAAATGTGGGGAGAATAAGGGGGAGGGTCTTCTATTTAAAACATATTTCGAGGCATCTCCTGTACTTTTTTTTCCACTTGGCTTAGATCTTCGTGATAATATTTCGAAGGCAAAAAAACAATAGATATATGTGTATAAATAATATGTTGGAAAATAACTGACCCATTAACTGACGTAATTATAAATAATATATACAAAGTTTGAGTGTATGTAAAGTATATATAAAGTAGTTTGAGTGCAAAATAATCAATATATTCTGCAGAGGTGCCTCGACATGAGGTCATTGCTAACTCCCCAAAATTTAATTATTCCCCAAATAATGTCTGCCAGTTTGGAAAATTTGGAAATAACAATTCAATAAATTTTTGTAAGGATGTCTAATGTCTCTTTTCGTTAAATGTTGATACTTGTGCATGCTCGTATTTTATCCTGAACAAAAATTTGAAGTTTCACACATTCGGTACATTAACTTCCCCCTCCCAAAAATTTTAACTTTGGGCTCCCCTATTAATTGGCAGTCCTCAATAAATATGAATTAATAAATTATTAATTTCAAAAAAAAAAATACTGACATGATTTATAGAGAAAAAAATTGTTTCATAAATAAGTTTCATGTTGACCATTGTCTGTACAATGGCTTTTACTAATTTTCCTGTTCGCCATATTTTCAAGAAATGATTGTTTAAACCAAAGGTATGGAAAAGTATCAGCTTAGACCAGAAAATGAGTTATCTCAACTCAAGCTTTACGTCCCCTTCCCCTCCAATTGCTTTTTTTTTTGCTGAACTGGCATTTTGCAATCCCTTCCAGTTGAATTTTTTTCTCTATATATTTTATAGCGCTTTGGCGTTCTTGTTTTTTTTTTTTTTTTCCTTCTTTCTTTCTTCCTTTATTTTTTGTTTATTTATTTTTACAACGAACTGTGTATTAATTTTTTCCTCCGCTATATGCGCCCTTACGAGCTTGCGCCCCTAGGCCAATACCTAGGATGGCCTATTGGGTAATCCGGGCCTGGCAATTATTAGTTCATCTACAGTGATTGATCTAACGTAAATAATCTTCCTTTAAAAAAATGTTTAGTACTTTTAGTACTTTTTTTTTTTCAATTCGACACTGCGTCTTTATGTTCATAAGAAATAAATTTAAAGACTTTATTTACTTTCTGGAAACAGGGGTTCCCAAAAACAGTGTCCATCCAAGCACTGCCAGAGCCAGGATTTCCTCTTGGAGGGGGGGGGGGTTCATAGCATACTAAAAGAGGTTGTTAAATGGCAAAGGCATTATTTGTGTATTCTAATTTTGGCTTGTCATTAATGGCAACACTATAAAGTACCTTTCGCTTTGTTCACTTCTACTTGAGACTAGTGTACCACTGAAGCATTTTAATTTCTCTTAAAATGATATGTTTTTTTTTTTTTTTTGTGATATCTTCACAAACTGAGCATCCTGTAATTAAAAAAAAAAAATAGAGATGGCCGGATCGGCAAGGCGTAGAGCTCTTACTCTGTAGCGCTATCTGCAGTTGACACCACTACTCAGTAGTGATTATAGCAACAAAGTGTCAATTCCTGAGGCTGTTGTTTTTCTGGGGGTCGGTTTTCTCCAAAGGACAACTGCATCGGGCGGGGTCGCGGTCCCCCAGTAAAAAGAAAAACAGCTGTCCTTTGTCGGTCTTAGAAATACTCAGAGAAGTCTCTGGGGCTGGGCTGGTGAAAGTTACTCGAATAAATAAGAGTTACTTGCTTCTTTATTACTAGCGGGGGCATAAATTTAACCCCGTCCAAGGAAGGCGGTTTCAATTTAAAGGGTTCGGCTGTATTTTGAAACCCCGCTAGCAGGTGGCTTCAAAGCACGGCCCGATTCGATATTTTAAAACTACTGACAGCCAGAAGTGTGCAATGCAATAAATTCCCCATCGAGTGCTCGGGTACTTCTTCGTAGTCTTTCTAGGCAATTTTGATCCGCAATTAATCCATTTTTAGCTGTATCATTCATATTCATCAATGTTTTATATTTATTAGTGTTGATTATGCCACTGGATGCAATAACATTAAGAGCCATGATTTTGAAAATCAGACAAAAAAGGAAAATTTTGGCTGTGACATTCTTTTGATTTTCCTCTTTTTTTTTTTTTTTTCACATGTGAAAGTAGGTCATGAGAAGTAAACATTCTGAAGTTTTTAGTCCCCCCAAAAATTTTGTTCGATCGGTAAAAATTCCCAAAATTTGATGGTTTGCAGCGTTTTTTTGGTAAAATGACTGAAAGAGGCATGCGCTGTAATTTTTCCCAGAAACACCACCTCAAGGTTATGTTTACATTTATTGATTGTACAGTGTCTGTTTATGAGGACCCCATAGTTATTTGGGTTTGGGGTTCTTGCTTTCTTTAGTTAAAACTGGATAGAATATTAAAGATCCTCTTTAAAGAAGCTCTCTTAGCTGCTACTCAAATGACACTATCAGGAATAATTAAATTCATGAACTTTAAAACTGGAATGTGAAAACATCCTACTTCATTTTATTTTTAATCAGTCAAATTTTGCTATTTAAACGACGGGGAAAATGTTTTAAATAAACTTACTTTAAGTATGCCTTGAACGAGAAACTACAATAAATCTCCATATATTATTTCTCTAAGCCGAATCCTATACCCGGTCGAAACTCGCTCATTTCTTTATCGAATTGCAAGAAAATTTATGATTTTGAAGCTTATCAGACGGGCTATTGACGAAAATTAGACCCACCCTCTAAAAAGTGTCGGTTCGTTTTTTATTCGAACTTCAATTTTTGGGCACAAAATTGACTCTATCTAGCGAAATAATTGTCGTATCGTCTCCATTTTGATTTCATTCGAAAGATTAAAAAAAATGCGTTCTTTAGAACGTTTCTCCGCTAGCGCCGCGTAACGAGAATCTCGAAAATCCACGTTTAAGCGACTTATAAGCGATTGAAGTTTGAAAAAGTTAAATTTTTTGCTCAACTGTTAAAATCGTTACATTGTTGTTCAAATCAATTTTAAATGCGACATTTCAAGCCAAGGCTTAGCTCGGTAAACCTTAATTGTAACTTTTATTGTTTCAAAATACTATGGTAGTTTTGCGATAACGTTAGTATTTAGTTTAGTAGTAGCCTTGGGTATTTGATTTTAATATAGGGTATCACTTTTGTAGTAGTTGTAAAAGTGAACGTGTCTTTGATCTCTTTGAAAAGGTGTCAGAACGACGGCAGTAGATGGCGATGTTGTGCAAATGAAGCCAATAAAAATTGTCGTATTAAATTTTAAGTTTAGAGGTTTTTTTTTTTTTTTTTTTTTTTTTTTTTTTTTTGCGGAATTCCGCACGGGTCACCTAGTCTATATCTATAAAAATGAGTGTATGTATACTTGTTCTCTATACAAATCCACAGTTTGCGTCAGATTTTCATCAAACTTGACACAGACGTTCCTTGATGCCTTAGAATTCTCATAGGCGGGGTCTTGAAATTTTAAAATATCTAAAAAGCTCAAATTTAAATTTTTTGTCAAAAATGACCCTTTTATAGAAATCTAGCCTATTTATATTGTAATCGAGATAGGCCTTTTAGCATTCAAATTGATGAAATTTAAGATTTTTAAACATGAGTATTTTCCAACAATGATTACGATTAAAGTAATGAATTTTTAATTTAAGGCTCACCTATTTCCTTTTAGCATTGAAATAAGTAAAAAACAATCATAATTCATGTGGACTTTATAAAAAGAACCACGGATTTGAATTTCAAATTTGCAATACGATGACAGTTGTGTCTGTAATGGAGATAAGCCTTCAGAACGAAAAATAGATTTATTTCTGAGTTATAATAATTTTTACTTTGTAGGTGGGAACAATTAATAGAGAAAAGTTAATATTTTAAACTTGGCGGGTGAAATTGATGCAATTTTTTCACTTCCATGTGCATGTATTTCATGCCAGTGGACGCGGCAAAGCACAGACAACATTTATCTTTAATTTTCACCTTTTAATAAGACTTTTTCTGTAAACGTTTAACTTTTTGTAATATTTTAGTTTTCTTCAAAGTTTGTACCTAAGAGACAGATTGATGCAAATTATTTTATACCCATATGAATAGAACTCTTTCAAACTTTTTTTCCCTGAATGCTATGTTGTATTAATAAGGACCCGGGCAACGCCGGGTATTAAGCTAGTAAATTTATAAAGATGAAATAAGTGATTTTCTGCAAATATAAGTATATCATGTAGTTCGAAAATAGTGAGTAAAAACAAAAGAAATAATTCAAAAAATCGAACATAAAAAAAAAAAACCCTATCACTTGATAAAATTTCATGTGTCGATACTCTTCTCCTTAGCATAGAGCTTATAGATAGGCTCTAATTTTCCAAGAATATGTCTTGAATTAAATGGCTACTTATAATTGAAAGGGCAAGTGGATAAAGGTGATATGTGACAATCTTAGTTTTACCAACGCCTCCTAAATACTAAATGCCTATAACATTTGCTTCGCTACCGTAGAGATGGGTTCAACATTAAACGCCACCTTGCGGCAATCCGATGATGTCGTTGTTATTTTTTGATTGGTTGATTTTTAAATTTAAATTTAGAAATGAACCAATCGTTAATTTCTCTTTCTCGAAGAACTCTGGTAGATGGCAGTGATGTATCGTGAACCTAGAATGAAATCTTGCTCTGTGCTAAAAACCGGGAAGTTTCAGGCATTTAGTATTTAGGAGGCGTTGGTTTTACTTACTTTTTACCATGGATGAAGGCATGAAGGTGTTAAGTCTGTTAAGGTAATATTTTTTTATTTATTTTTTTGAAAACTTTTCTAGAAATTAAAAATAGTGTCACATATCGCCTTTATTCACTTGCCCCTTCAACGGTGCATGTGAGTTAACACAATTGAACATACACTAATTTGAATTTGTGTAAGTCGGCGAAGTTCAAATGGGCAATTCCATGCAAGTGTGGGAAAGCGTTGAAAAAATTCAACTCGAGCAATGTGACTGTTCTGCATATTTTTTGGTTTAGAAATGTTAGAAGTTTCATATTTATAACAATTTTTTGTTAGGCATTCAGTTTTTTAGTTTCGGCAATACTTTGAAGTTGGTATTAGAGTATTTTATTTTTAGTGAAGCAAATGGTCAAACTTTCAACATTGATAAGTTTGAAATATCTTAAAAGCCAAAAAGAAACATGTAATTTATAATAGAGGTGTATTGTAATCTTATTAAAAAATAGAGACATTTTAAGAAATATGATTAATTTAAATCAAGTAAATGCAGTACAATTAAAAGAATTCTTGAATAAGTTACTCCTCTTAACCACATAGGTTTTATTCACAATTTACTTTATTTCTAAACACAAGCATTTAATATTAGTTAAGGATTCCGGGCTGTTGTGCCGTGGTCTGAATGGCTTAAACCCTTTAACTGTCAAGTTATTTTGATGATCTGGGTGCACAAATTGTCAAAATTTTTTACTGCAAAAATCAAATGTTTAGTACAAAATAAAAAAAAAAACTTAGTTGCTAAAAATTGATATTTTGAAGCACATGGGTAAAATATTTAAAGTTTTGTAGCCACTGCAAATTTGCTTGAGGCGGCTGCCACTCAACGTGGCAGTTGTAAAGTTCGCTTCTAGTGGAGCATTATTTTCTGAAAATGAAAAAAAAAAATTAATTATTTTATAAAGAATAAATAAATGAAAAAAAAAATAAATAAATAAAAGTGAATACCTTTCAGTAGTTCAGTCTTGCGTGGTATAACTGGAAACACTTTTCCAAGCACAAATCCGAGAAACAGTCGGGTTTGACAAAGAGATGAAGCCGAAATAAACGTCTCCCGATATATATTCGGGTATAACAATACGATGAACTCAAAAAAAAAAAAAAAATACCCCGAGTAATACTCGGGCGTGACATTTTCGAACACCAGTGCTGTGCCCGAGATTATCTCGGGCATGACAGTTAAAAGGTTAATCCATACGTTTCGATCGCAACTGCGGCGGTCATCTTCAGTTTGAAGATGACCGCCGCAGTTGCGATCGAAACGTATGGATTAAAGCCATTCAGATCACGGCACAACAGCCCGCAATCCTTAACTAATATTTACACCGGCCGTAAGAATGAAGGCCGTGAAAGCCGTCATTCTTACACAAGCGTTTAAGTTTTACTAAGGTAACTTACGTCAATAAATTACAATTATAACTAGGTGACCCGTGCGGAATTCCGCAAAAAAAAAAAAAAAAAAAAACTCTAAACTTAAAATTTAATACGACAATTTTTATTGGCTTCATTTGCACAACATCGCCATCTACTGCCGTCGTTCTGACAACTTTTCAAAGAGATCAAAGACACGTTCACTTTTACAACTACTACAAAAGTGATACCCTATATTAAAATCAAATACCCAAGGCTACTACTAAACTAAATACTAACGTTATCGCAAAACTACCATAGTATTTTGAAACAATAAAAGTTACAATTAAGGTTTACCGAGCTAAGCCTTGGCTTGAAATGTAGCATTTAAAATTGATTTGAACAACAATGTAACGATTTTGACAGTTGAGCAAAAAATTTAACTTTTTCAAACTTCAATCGCTTATAAGTCGCTTAAACGTGGATTTTCGAGATTCTCGTTACGCGGCGCTAGCGGAGAAACGTTCTAAAGAACGCATTTTTTTTATTCTTTCGAATGAAATCAAAATGGAGACGATACGACAATTATTTCGCTAGATAGAGTCAATTTTGTGCCCAAAAATTGAAGTTCGAATAAAAAACGAACCGACACTTTTTAGAGGGTGGGTCTAATTTTCGTCAATAGCCCGCGGGATAAGCTTCAAAATCATAAATTTTCTTGCAATTCGATAAAGAAATGAGCGAGTTTCGACCGGGTATAGGATTCGGCTTAGAGAAATAATATATGGAGATTATTGACTTATAATTTACAATTGATAAGTTTAAATTTTTTCCATTAGATAAATGTGACAAAGGAAGATTATAGTTTATTACATTTTAAAGGTAATATTGTGAATTGATGAAACAAGTGTTTTTAATTTAATGAAGTGATTTATGTCAATTTCCGAAAGGCTCTGTTCTATGTAACGTAAGTTACCAAAAACATGTTAAAGTTTTTAAAGCAAATACAGAAAGGGCAACAGAATGTTAACTATGTTATATTTTCTATCTTACAAGTGTGTACTAAGCAAATAACAGTACTTTTCTTTTGAATATTGTTTATTTATATGCTACAATCAAAACGGGTAACGTAAGTTACCCACGTATGCAGATGACGTAAATTACCTTAGTAGAACTTAAATGCTTGTGTTTAGAAATAAAGTAAATTGTGAATGTAACCTATATGGTTAATAGAAATAACTTATTCAAGAATTCTTTTAATTGTACTGCATTTACTTAATTTAAATTAATCATGTTTCTTAAAATGTCTCTATTTTTTAATAAGATTACAATGCACCTCTATTATAAATTACATGTTTCTTTTTGGCTTTTAAAATATTTATTCTCTCTAAACAATATCACTGCATTCAGAATATTTAGGAGATAATGTGCTATGAACTATTCAAAAATGACTTCTGTTATGATTTAAAGTAATCAAATATGTTTTGGAAAATACAAGTATAAAAATATTTTATCACTTTCAATTGAAATATATTTTATTCTGCATTCAAATGCCATTGAACTCTGCAGAAACGATGCGCTGTAGAAGGGGTATGAGAAAAGTTAGGTGTATATTACAAATTCATAAATTGAAAGTCAATCTTGATACTATTGCAATATGTTAGAAAAAGCAAAATTTATCAAAAATATTTTCTGAAGATCCGCACATTCATAGTGACCATTTAAGAACTAGAAATGGATAAACGGTAGGGTTTCGTTTAGTTAGTATTTTAAGGAATAAAAAGAAAAAACAGAGATATAAGCTGGTGGCTGGTGTGTGGTGAAGTACGAAAATACATTGTATCCTTGAGTTGTGACGATTGTTGAAGAAAAAGAGTTTAAAGTAAAAGTAATGGCTGCTGTTGGAACCAATTAGAAATGGCCAGAAACGGCAGATGAAATTTATTATAAGAGAAAACATGATTCGAAAAATAGAATTACCTGAACTTGTTAATACCAGAGGCCAGTATGCATTTAAAAGTCTTATGTTTCGTAATATTTTTGATTTATCATTGAGTTTGGCATTAAATTTCTATAAATTTAACTCGTAATTGTTAATTTTCAGTATTTTGATCTAAACTAAGCTGTAATTTTCATTCATTAATTTTAGTAACAAAGATATACTTATAAGTAATTTTTGTAACGTAAGTTACTGTAACGTAAATTACTGTAACGTTAGTTACCCAGTTAAAAACTCCCATAAATTTCAATTTTTTAAATAAAATTTTAAATTTATGAAAATAAATTCCTAAGTATTATGAGAAACTGATAAATTATACTTTAAACAAGAAAACAGCTAAAATAGAGTAGAAATTTGACTTAGAACCAATTTTAATATCATGTTATTCTCTTTTTAAGTTACTGCCTTATTTTTGACTGCTAACTTTTGTAAAATTTAAGTGCATCGAATATTTTCGCATTTTAATTTTGCTTTTGATTGTCATTTTCATTGAATGCTTTTGCACATGGTTTGTATAACAATATTTGTCTGTACTGATGTGCTAAATGCATAAGAGTTGGTCGAAATGTAACGCAAGTTACCGTGGAATGTCCCAAATGTCACATATCACCTTTATCCACTTGCCCCTTCAATTGAAAGTTAACTTAAAAAAAAAAAAACTCCTAAATTAGAGTGCTCACCATAACTTCCCTCTATATTTTTATATTTTCATGCCTGGTATGTTCACGTAATTTTATTACAACAACATGAAAATTGGTCCAAAGAAATTTGATAAATTTGAAATTATTTTGGGTTGATTAGGAAAATGGAGCAAAAAGAATTTTCTTCCCAGAAATAAAGAAACTATTTTAAAATCGGAATTTTAAAAGGAGAAAAAAAAAAAAAAAAAAACAGTGATGATGAAATTGGTGATATTGAAACTAATCGTCCTAATCATTAGTCGGCTTGGCCGATTGATCGATAATCGGCCAATTTTCTTATCGGTGCATCCCTAGCGAATAGGTAACCTTTTATGTGCTTTGAAAGTAAATAATCGAAGTAGTAATAAGTAACTACAATCTAAGCACTAAAACATTGAATTTCAACCGAAAAAACAGAGAAAGGAAGAGTACTTAAAACTTTAGGTGTGTAAAGACAATCCTTTAAATGCACCTTAATAAAGCTAATGTTATTTATTATACATTAGACTAACAAACAGTTGTAAAAATATTTTGTGCTAAAATAAATGTATAATACACAAGTTTAACTACTTCCCTTACAAATTTTTTTTTGGAAAAAATTGCAAAAAAAAAAAAAAAACATTTTTTTTTATTTAATTTTGAAATACAAGAAAATGAAGCAATACAAATAAAATATGTAGGTTTCAAGTTGAATTTTTAATTATTTATAGGCGTAAAATCAATTAGTTTCACCCGAGTTTTCTCGGAATAATAATTACCTGCAACTCATACGAGCCCGAGATAACTCGAGATAATCAGGCAAGCGGGTTAAAGAAGATAGTCTTAAAATATCGCTGTCATCGTAATTTGTTTATTTGGTTTTTTTCTAACGGTAAAAAAAAAAAAACCCGTGCTGAGAGTTGCCCCACAAAGTTGCCATCCAAAATTTCCCAGTGATTTCGTGCGTAATGAAGGAAATATTTGTTTTGTATAATGTAATGGTATACAAATAATGAAACTCAATTATCACTGAAAATAACTTTATTAAAAAACATTTGGAATTATCTTTGGCATTTTCCAGCAGTTTTTACAATGCACTACTTTCATAGACGTGGATAATCTATTTCCACTTCACTGCTTTTACATTTCAACGACACTGGTTTTGAATGCGTATACACAAAAACTGCTAAAAACTTTTGTAAAATATTTGACTAAAATCACAGCAGGAATACAACTAACGATATACAAATAACACAATCAAAACAGTACAGGGTATATCCAAGAATTGCTGGACACTTTCAATTTTGTGGCCTCCTCAATCTTCAAATCCACCCAATGCTAATGCGGATGGTGGCTCATAACGGTGTGACGATTTATAGCAGGGTTAGAGTCAGTTACAGAAAATATACGATTGTGATTGCCACTTACGATTTCAATTACACGATTACAGCTTTAGGAGGAATATACAATACATATACAGAGGAAGATCCAGAAATTTTTGTCAGGGGGATCAAGTTTCAGTGCACCTTATTAGTTAAGCGGAAGGAAAACCGAAGCATGAAAAATTTAAACCTTCTTTAAAATATCATATAATATTGCACAGCAAGTAATATTTTTTATTATTTTCTGTTAAATTAACCATTCATTTATTTTAGTAAAAATTTACTATTACGAAAAATATAAATTGGAAATTTATAAATTGTCTACATGTAATCATTATTGAAATTATAAAACTCTTTTATTAGGAAATTTTTGTAAAATTTTTTAAACATAAAAAATGTTTTAAAAATCTTTAAATACAACACTTTTTCTTCTTTTATATACTTGTGGATTAAAAATAATATGAGCATTAAAATATAAAGCATAAACTAAGATTGAAGTATATGTGAAATTATTTTGAAAAAAAAAAGTCAGATTACACGATTAAAAGGCTAAAATACGATAGTTGAAAGAAATATTTCAATTACGATTACACAAGAAATACTTGATTAAAATTACCATTACACGATTACGAGTGTCCCATTTCCAAATTATGATTATGATTACAAAAAAATAATCGATTACGAGGATTACGATTATGTAATCGGCGCTTACTCCAAGCCTAATTTGTAGCAATTGTAACAAGGGAAAAGAAGGGAAGGGGTAACAAGAAGTGTCACATCATACATTTTCGTTGAAATAAAAACATTTCTGATAACAATACGCTCATGTAATACGGTGTGACATATGACAAAGGGAGGGAATGGAGGGGCGGCACGGGAAACTTGGTGACAAAGAGATTATAGGGAGAGGGTCAAATATGTTTAAAAAAATCTATGACTTCATTTATGGACAACTATTAGTTGAAACTTTACACGTACTATGAGCAACCAAAAAAATATATTATTAAAAATCTATTAGCTTTTGTAACTATGCATCAAGTGTGTATATATTTAATTTTTATGGTTTCCAATTTTCTTCAATTTTAATTTGTAAAGTGTCCAACAAGTCTCCGACACCTTGAGGCCTTTGAATATCTCTAAACTCACCATCAAAATAACAAATTTATCCTTTTGGCAGAGGCACTTTGGTAGTACTTGTAAGAAACAATATCCGACGAAGTATGTACATTTCTTTTCTACATATTTACAAAGTATAACATAGATAAATACATTTTTGCTGTATACTTGTTTCACTGATTTCTACATTGCCTTTTGAAACGTTCTGGTTTTCTTGATTAGCATAAATGAGCATTGATTCAGGAAAAGGTGAGCACAAAAAAATGATTTTGTTTTGAGCAATATTTAATAAGATAATTTGAGGCGGGAAAAATGAAAGAAAATCAGCATCGATTCATCGCAATTTTTTAATTTTATTGTATTTTTATTTATTTTTTAATTCCCTTATCTATTTTTTAATTAATGTTCAAAGATGGAACACTCGTCATTTGAATTTTTGTTTTTGATCAAAATGTCATTACGTGGCATGCATTAATTCCTCGAATACAAATTTATTCTTATAATTTTAAGCATGTCGAGCTTTGCTATAATGTTGGTTATTTGCATTTAAGGCACTTTATAATCATGAATAGTATTTTACTGTTTTTAATAGAAAAGTGTAAAATAGCATAAAATGATTATTACTTTACAAGATGAAGAACACAACGAGTTCGGATAAGATTAATTGATCCGGTCTAACGAGTTCGTATTGCGATGAATTGATATCAAACTATTTAAACATCTATGTCGAAAAATAGCCGAGACATATTTTTCTTTTTCTGGTTTTTTAAAATAGAACACATGACAACAATAGTAAACTTTTACAAAAAGTAAGGGAAAACAGGAGAAAAAAAAGACATAGAAAAAAAGATGCATGAATAACTGGGCTTAGTGGCATTAATTTTCCATCATTTCTTAACATTCATGGTTAATATTATTGCATGAGTAGTACAACATAACTGAGTTTCAGCAAGTTATATCAACGCCTCCTAAATACTAAATGCCTACTACATTTGCCTCAATACGGGAGACAGTTGTTCCACTTTGAGCACCACCTTGCGGAAATCCGATGGTGCCGTTGTTATGGTAATAAATCCAAACAATATTCGTATTGAATTTTTTGATTGCTTAATTTTTAAATTTAAATTCAGAAATCAATCAATCGTTAATTTCTTTTGTCTCGAAGAACTCCGACAGATGGCAGTGCTTCGTGAACCAAGGAAGAAATTTTACTCTGTGGAAAAAATCAGAAAGCAGTAGGCATTTAGTACTTAGGAGGCGTTGGTTGGATTCAGGTACCGGGTTAAACCCTTTTCCAGCCAGCACTAACACTAAAAAGTATATTGCACGGTTGATTGTGAGGTTTAGATAACATTAGTAAAATTTGGCTCTTTCTCATTACACTTGACTAGAAAAATTTAAGAGCATTAGATAGGACGTTGTTTGGCTAATTTTCAGCTTCAACGAACTTAATATTATTATTCATCCGGTATCAATTTTTACCAAAAAATTAAGTAAAAAATGAAATACAAATAGGAAAATGTAGAAAATTCTGAGGACTGAAAGTTTTTTGTAAGAAGCAAGCGTTTTTACTAAATTTTGCATAAAAACTTAGAAAGTTACACTTTTCTCACTGAAAAAACTATAATCCAAAAAGAGCATTGTAATTCCACAGCACTATGTTTTTGGAAATTTGTTCTTCACAGCGTTGTTTTTCAAATTGCATTTTATCTCTTTTAGTTTCTAAATGATATAGATAGAGGCAGTAAGAATAACATTACTAAAATACAAAACTTGTTAACTATAGAGAAATAAAAATGAAAATTAGAACAATGTTAAAATATTATTAAAATTAATTGTTTTCCAGTGCATAAAAGCGGAGCATTTACGCTTGTAAAATAAAAAAAAGCACGTTAAAAAGAAACGTACAAAAGCAGTTACGTTTGCACTTCGAGCACTTTTGAGTGTTGAGGCTGGCATAAAAGGGTTAAATAAGTATTAAATGTTTCTCAGTGTTACATATTCTCTAAATAAACATTTTAAACATTGCAATGAATATTGCATTTCAGAAATTCTGAACTGGCATGCAAAGTTTGTGAAAAGTGTTCCACGGCAGATATCTTTCAAAATTACGCTGAATACGTCACAAAATCACAAAAGTCTTCCTAGACGTAATCGGAGAGCCCCTACGTGTTCTCCTTCAATTCCAAAGCCCACACATGTTCCGGCCATCCTGTCCGTCCGCTGCGCTCCCTTTTTATTAGTTGCTGGGTGGCCTGAAAGGAAACAGAAAGGAATAAGATTACTTTTTTGAACTTTAAAAAAAGAAAGAAAAAAAGAAAACATCTCTACTAATAATAAAGCTGAAGGTTTGTCTGTCTTTCTTTCTTTCTGTCTGTTACGCGCGTAGCGCCAAAACCGTTCGGTCGATTTTCATGCCACTTGGCACAAAATTAGTTTGCAGCATGTAGTTTTGCACCTCGAAGCGATTTTTCGAACATTCCATTTCGTTCTTTTTCTATTCGAATTATTAGCGGAAATTCGATAAAATAGGGAAGAAATATTCCATACACATTTTCAAGTCTTATGTCATTCGAAAGCTTGAAATTTTCTGCACAAAATGATGTTTTTTCGAAGTTTCTACGATCACCAGGAGAGCTGTAACAATTGTTTTTAGAATCCCGGAATTCAAGGCTTATCTTCAGTAAAGCAAGCCAAACGATTCTAAAATGGTTAATGAAATGAATTATTTTATCAACGGAAATCAACTTTTAATGTTGTTACCATGGTTACGTTTTTATTTCGTTTATTTGTTTCGTTCTTTTTCCATTAATAATTTTTAAAATGTATTTGTTTTTGTAGCAATCCAAACTCCAAGCCTTATTAAAATTAGTCAAATGAAATATAATAAAATCGTGATAAGATGGCACCTGTCAATCAAATGAGAAATCGAGTCCTTTCTTTAAACTAGCTGTCGTAGCCGTCACGAAACTTTCTTCTATATCTATCTTATGAATTCCGGTTACAAAATAAAATACGTACTCGCCCGAGTAATTGGAGACAGCTCCAATTTCCCAATTATCGTAAAAACCCTGCAAATGCAGAATCAATGAGCGAAATTGGAAATCCTTGCAAAAGTCTTGTTTAGATAAATTGCAAACATTTTATTTGTTAGTAAAAAGAAATTGGCAACAGTTAAAAATTTCAAATCATTGAAAGTTTTCAGCTGTTTTGATAATTAAATAGCGTGAAAGCGATTTTTTAATGAATTAATTTTTCGCATTGTTGACTAAGCGCAAAAATCACCCCACCCTCCCCATGGGGCAATTGGCGCCAAAATTTAATCGATGCTTGCTTTCATATTGGGTTAGTGTTATTCCAAATTTCATTCAAATCGCAGCAATATTTCCCGAGATACAGTAGGTGCAATGACAAAATAAGCACTTTTGATTGCTCCACCCCCCTTTGAGATATTGACACACAAATTGAATCAGCACCTGTACTCAATAGGGTCTACCTATGGACCAATTTTCGTTTGATTCCGCCGGTTACTTCCTGAGATATAGCAGTCACCCCCGCGCAGAACATGTGCGATTGCTCCACTCCCCTTCGAGATATTGACAAACAAATTGAATCAGCACCTGTACTCAGTAAGGTCTATCTATGGACCAATTTTCGTTTGATTCTGCCGGTTACTTCCTGAGATATAGCAATCACCCCCGCGCAGAACACGTGCGATTGCTCCACCCCCCTTGGAGGAATTCGCTAAAAAAAGTCAGGTGCACCAGTTCACATAGTGGTACATATGTGCAAAAATTTTTGTTCGATTTCATTCAGTAGTTTTTGCTCCAGCGCGGCCACAAAAACTGGTCACACACATACAGACTCACACACACACAGACACACAGACACACAGACACACAGACAGACAGACATTTTCCAAAAATGGTCGAAATGGACTCAGAGCACCTCAAAACGTGCAAATCCGTCAAAATTCGACATTCGAAAATTTTCACGAAACCAATACTTTCTTCTATATATTAGATATAGAAGAAAGTAAAAAGGTAGAGAAGGAAGAAACTGACACGTACCATTGTTGTGAGTTTAGAGATATTTTGGCTATCTGACGAGTTGTGTAGAAGAGGGAAACATTGTTTAACTAAAAATGAGGTCAAAAAAGAAACAACATGATAGTAAACTATTCTAAATTTATCGTCTGGCAAAACATATTTTATTTCCTTTTTTTTAATTTCAATATAAATTGCAGTAAATGGCTTGAGTGAACGAGTTTGGCTTTTAATTTATCATTTGCTGGTTGATGTTTGTCGATGTTTATTGTTTTTATTATCATGGTGAAGAATAATGCACGAAATTTCTATTATTTTGTTTTTGAAGGTAGGAAAGAAAACTTTCTTCTTCTTTTAAACTTTGGTAAGATTTCTGTGAGCAGCAAAATTGTTCTTATTTTCTCTTTTGGCTTATTTTTGTCCCCCAAGGGGGGTTTTACCCCTTTTATGGGGTAAATCAGTGTTAATTTCAATGCAGACAAAAGTGATATGAATTGGCGCGACCACTTGGCGAAATATAGCCAAGCTTTTAGTCGCCAAGTGTTTGACGCCAATTTGGCAACATATCGCCAAGTTGGCGGCAAATTTGGCGAAAAAAAATAGTTTTTTATTTTGGTTCAATTTGGCGCTATTGGCGATATTTTGCGAAAAATCCACTGAATGATGTTAAAATCGGCGATGTTTAGGAGATTAATCAATGAAAAACATTTTTTTGCATTGTTTTGTGGCAAACTAGGGATGTAAATGTTTGAATTGTTATCTTGCTCACTCCAAGCACTATTTTAGCACTTAAGGCATCTACTAAGAAATTTACACGTAAAAGGAAGTAGTGTGGGGTCCATGCCAAATTTTTATATCATTCTTTAAAAGAATTACAGTTGAATAACTAAAATAGAGTATTTTTTCTGCTACATCAATTTTTTACAAATGAATTTTTAATTTTATACCACGGGCAAAGCCGTGCGGGTACCGCTAGTAATTTATAAATGCGAAAGGGACAACCATTTATACTGTAAAAAATGAATGTTGTTTTTACAATATATACAGCTGATGTTATAGTAATAAACTGTTAAACTGCTATAGTTATACAGTTTATTACCGTGCATTTTACAGTTTTAAACTGGAACCTCAGCTGCCAGTATTATACTGTTGTTTTTACAATATAATACAGCTAAATTTTACGGTAATGAACTGTAAAATTGCTAACTTTACAGTAAGAAACTGTAAAATTGCTAGTTTTACAGTTTTAAATTGGAACCTCGACTGCCAGTATTGTACTGTAAAAGTAACAGTTCATTTTTTACAGTGTAGCTAACACTTAACTGTAGAGTAAGGGGCTCATTCAATTCGATTATGTTACATTCGATCAAATTCTATCACCCAGTAGCGTAGCGAGAAATTTTCATCTGGGTGGGGCAAAGGAAATTTCTAGCAAAGCGATTGGTATATACATTTGATCGTATTCTATTCGATCGAATCTTGGTTAAGTTGAATGAACGTCTAAATCCAGGAGCGACGCCGCATTTTGTTTTACAGATGTGGAAAAAATTCCATGTTGCACACAAAGTAACATAAATCATGCTGTGCTTTTTTATGACTATCGTGCAACAGGAGTACCATGGCACTGCGATTCACCACAGTCACAATCACAAAGTGACAGAATTGTGACGTCCCACTGGAGTCACGTTGAGAGACATTTTTGACGTGTTTCGCTTGACATCACTGCGACGCTGCGTCGCTGCATCAATAAATTTGTGAACAATCACTTTTTAACATTACGAAGACGTTACGACAACGTCACTTACTGGCACTCTTACAAGAGGTGCAACCTACTGATGACTTAACTGCGACATTGCTGCATTAATTAATTTGTGACCGGTTACTTTATGAGATCACGGCAACGTCGCTTTGTGATGTCACCGCAGACTGGCTATTGATGACTTCACTGCGACGTCGAATCAAAGACGTATAGATAAGTTTAACCCAGTGTTTCCCAACCTCTTTGAGCTCATCGCCCCCTTCAAGACTCTGACTGACACCTATCGCCACCCCCTCCCCTCTTTGAAGTAAAATGAACGCAATAAAGCAATTATAACCGATCACTTTTGAACTAAAAATATTAATAAATAAATAAAATGCCTTTTTTTTCTTTCACAAAGCAAACTGATGTAAGCATTTGAAGGTAACATTTAACTAAGATCATCGATGTATTTTTCAAAAAACAGAAGTACATTTTTCAAGGAATTATTTATTTTCTACATTGCAATCTGGGGGAATTAAAATCATTAAAACTAAGAATTTGAAATGAAATAAATTGAAAATCTGAAAATTCATAAAATTGACAGTAAATAACAAAATACTTCCTAAGGTTCATCCGAAGTGTAAGGAGGAAGCTCTTGAACTTCAATTTGTTTCTTTCTTAACTTATGATTAATTTTCTGAACTCTGAACAGCAGGTTTCGTACATATTTACAATTTTGGTGTTCGTTACCCTTTTATTACTACTGCTTTCTCTTCTAAATACACATCGCCCCCTATCGGCCCTTAAGAATTTACCTCCCCTTTGAGGAGCCAAATCACTCCTTTGGGGGGCGATCTCCCCCCAGGTTGGGAACCACTGTCTAACCTATTCTAAAATTTCTCAATCAGGCCCTATTATACTTAGAACTTTTATACGTGAGTAAGATATATTTCATCAATTTTGTAATACTGTACATGGAATTTAAAAAAAAAGTGCAGAGGTTAAGCCCCGGTGTAGATTAAGCCCTGTCCACAAATAATAAAATTCTATAAATTACGTGGATAATTTTCCTGAATTCTAAAATAAGTTTCTTATGTCTAAAACTCGGAGTCAAAACATAACCCAAAATTTTGAAAGCACAAATAGTAAAGAAAAAAGTTGGTTCCATTTATTATAAATAATTACATCATTAAGAAGATTTAATTTCATCAGGGGATACTAATAAGCTCTTATCACCGGTCGTAAATTATCCGCAATAAAACAAACATTCCTTTTTTTCTCTCTAATTTCACTACGTTTTTTTATCGGACGAAAAAAAACGTGGAGATAATCTCATCGGAGTCATTAATCTCTACGCAGTGTCCGACTTCAAACAACGAATGAAATCTGAGAACTTCTAACTTTGTCTTCTTTTTTCGCACGTCAATTTCATAAAAGCTATCTTTGATAATGCTGTGTGACACTCTTCCTTAAAAGTAGCAGTGGTCGGAGGTAGCGCGCTACAAGTATCGAAACTACTACTTTTTTTAGTAGTTTGTAGTGTAGCACACTATTTTAGAAAACTGTAGAGTAGTGAGTAGCGCTATGCAATAAAGCAGTAGTTTGTAGCTATTTCTGGAAACTACTTTTAAATTACTACGCTTAATTTTGATAATTTCTTTAAATTATTAAAAATTTGAAGGTTGAATTCTTTCCTCCTTTTAACTTTGAATATTCTTCTTGCAGCGAATAAATCGTAAAAAATTATGAAAAAATATCTTAAAAGGGCAAATTGGTGCAAAAAGAAAAAAAAAAGGACAAAATAGACAATTCTTAGCTATATTCCATGTTCAAATGAACGTATTTATTAATCTAACTACTTTTCGAATTTTTTCGGTTCAATCCTCAAACTGTGTATGCTTCTTTTTTATTTAATTAAAAAAAAGTAGAGACTGTCCATTTAAAAAGTAGTTTGTAGTTGCTGCATTTAAAAAAAAGTAGTTGCAGATGTAGATAACTACATTTATAAAATAGTAGTTGTTGTTGTAGTTCGCTGCAAGAGAAATGTAGTTTTTCCAATCACTGACTTAAAGCCTATCTTTGGTAACGTTACATGACGGATAGCAGGGATCAAAAATTCTAAACACCAAATTTTAAACATAGTATTCTCTAAGTTAGTGGAGAAAGGTGGGTAAGCAGCTGTAATCAGAAAAATTCCGAAATTAAAGTCCTAGAAATGAAATTTTAGGTTATCTTTGATATTAACCCTTTTATGCCCAGTAGCCTAAAAATGGGACGCTTGTTAGTTAGTTACTGCATACAAAAACCTGTAATGGGTATCCTTTTACTAAAGCTGTGCTTCACAAGTTAAATAGTCCTTCTTCTTGAGAAAACCAGTTAGAGTCACTATTTAGACATCAGAGTTTATTTATTGACAGCTATTTTCAGACAAATCAGTCCAGCAACGATCCAGCAGAAAGTAAATTTTTTTGCGAACTTATTTTTCATAAAATAAACTATTTTAAAATGATTTGCTTAAAATTGATCAGAGATGCCTCCTGTAATGTTACTTTGCAAAAGTAAAGTCAAGTAAGGTCGTATTTTGCTCACATATCTGCAAAATATCCCATAAACAGGAATAAATATGGCAATGGCGAACTATTTCAAGCCTAAAATGTGTGTAAACCATTCCAAGTAAGAGTTTTAAGCAGATAAAAATTGAAAAAATTTGTTTAAAAAAAACTTGGGCATAAATGGGTAAGCAGGTAATTGCCATCGGAGGCGCGCCTCCGATGATATCTCCGTAATTAAAGGTCAAAAGAAGCAACTTTATACATGCACACCACATGTGTGCACTGCGCATATAATTTTATTACTTCATTGAAGAGTTATGACCCCCCCCCCCCTTTACTACGCTACGGTGTCCTCTAATGACAAATTCTTCAGATGTATTTAGATTGCTGATAATAACTACAAAGAGATTTAAACACGACATGAACTTTGTGCGAAGCAAAAAATGCGGTGGCGAGCCCATTATTACACCGGCGGGACAAGTCTTGTTCGTAATACCCTGTTTCGCTATTTGGGAATGTTTGATTTGTTTTCGTTTCTTTATAAATTCTGCATCATGTCTTTGCCTTTTCTTTAAATTTAAATTAATAATTTCCCACAAACAACAATATATTTTTTCTTCCGAAAGATTGAAGGGGTCCGATCCTCAATTATTAAAGGGGGAGGGGGGTTCGGACCCCTCGGATGGGATGGCGACGTCCATGATGCCTGCACTTATGAATATAAACGTGAGAGTAATATTTTTCATAATGTAGTCAGGGACGTAACTAGGCTATTTTTGAACAGGGGCAAGACTTCGATTCGGCGCCCCCCCCCCCCCCATTGAAATAAAATAAAATATTGGTCAAAAAAAATGATAACGCAAACGTCTGGACCGTCATATACGGGAAAACTTAATGTACATTGCATAGAAAATGAATAAAAAGCACAATTAAATACATACAATACTTTCTCAAAGCCAAAGGGACAAGTGAAACACTTTTACTGGTCACTCCCTAATATATATATATATATTCATGCCATTTACTGCACCCTCCTCAGTTTCTCTCCCTCGATCTTTCCCACATTAAGACATTTCTTTAACTTTCTGCCTGTGCCTGCATTGAGCTTATTTCTTTTTAGGGAGAGCTGTCTTTTAAAAATTTGTCTTTTTTCTTAAAAATAATGAAAAGAAAATGATGCAGTTACTTAGCCAGTTCAGCGCCCCTAAAATCTGGCACCCGGGGCACGAGTCCCGTCTGCCCCCTCCCCCCCCCCTCTCACCTCTAGTTACGTCCCTGGATGTACTTCGCAGTTCACGTATTTTGCACTCCTTGTCCTTTGTTTAGGTTGAATTTAATTCATTCAAAATAAGTAATTATTATTTTTTAATACTAAAAGTAATATTAAAAATAATATTAAATTTTAATATTAAAAGTAATATTAAAAATAATATTAAATTTTAATATTAAAAGTAATATTAAAAATAATATTAACCCATTAATGCCTGACATTTTCTTTTTCAACGATACTTTGTATACTGGTTACAAATAGTGTTTAATGGACAGGAAAAATAGTTAAAAAATTATCATGTAAAAAATAAATTTTTTATTTAAGAAAGAAAAATCGTCCCTAAAAAGGGACGCTAGGCACCAGAGGGTACATACTTTTTCACCAAAATTTTTTTTCTGTCTACGATGTAATATTAAAAATGACAATTTATAAGAAGAAATAAAAGCAGCAATTAACATAAACTGGTAAGTAGATTCAGAGAACAAGGAAATATTGGTGTTGTTGAGTATGAAAGTCAGCAAAACATTTCTTCTGCAAACCTACGTATTGCATTTGCTGCATTCCGATAAGCTCTTTTACTTTAATGGGCACATCTTACCTGAGTCTTATTTAAAGCAGTATAACAACTAGCCCCATAATACCTAACTCAACTCTCTTGAGCTCAATGCATGTTGTACAGCAGCTTATAAAATAAAAATGAAGAGCGACTACCACTATTTTTTAGAGTGGATCAAAAACCAGTAGTTCCCGATATTTGATGCATGGGATCTTTTTCTCTATGCAACGATTGTATTGAGCAACCATATATATTTGGTTCATCAATTTCACTTACTTTCTTTTCGCTATTGGACAATCGCTTAACCTTTACAATAGGATAAACTCCATGAAGATTCAATGCAATAGTTATGTGTGACATTGCTATTATTCCACCGAACAAACGTAATATTATTTTACCTGTCATCGACATTTATTCAAAACTTCCTTTCTTTTTTGAAGAACGTAACTTTAGTTCATGAGCATTTTTTAATCCGATTCTTGCACAACACCTTGCTGAGACAAATAATCACGTAGGAGCGCAAGAGAAGTAAATAAATTGTCACAGTAGAGATCAAAATTGGCATGCTCAGGTGATTCTGAAATTAAATCTGCAACCCCCCCTTTACCAAACAACAGACACATATGCAATCCTTGAATTCTTCATCAAGGTGAAATGCTAAGCTTCTGAAACAGCTTAGGGTTTCTCCCCCCCCCCCCCAACAGTCAGACTAAACAATAATAAACACCTAAATGCATAATGGAAAAGTAATTAAATACAACGAATAATTAGTGTTTTAAAGAATTAAATTTTTGAAATAGCTTTCTTTCAAAATTTACCTTGAGTATTTTTTGTAATTAAAAAAAAAGAAGAGACAATATTTAAGAACATTGTATAATTAATTTTATATATATTAATTAATTTAATGTAATTAGATTTTGAAAATAAAATAAGTTTTAAAAATGACAATTATAATCTGTTTTTTAGTCTAAAAACATTTACTAACTTCTTTTGATATAAATTATAGATTCTAAACAAGAAATCAGCAACGGTTAACCAATGCAGCCTTTGGTGTCTAGCGTCCCTTTTTAGGGACGTTCTTAAATTGCTATAAAATCCTTAAAAAATTTAAAATTTACAAAATTGCAAAAAAAGGTAAACTAAAACATCGATCAAAGTAGCACATATATCAAACACAGATAGATTTACTTGTTAATAACTTTAAAAACTTAGCTTTTTGTTCTTGAGATTGTGAATGATGTTATTTTTGATAAAGATCATAATCAAATGGTTACAGATCACACTTTACAGCGGTTATGTGCTGCAATCTGTTAATACAGAATTGAAGCAATACCAAAGTAATAATTGAACACAATTATTTGGTTGAAATGTTCATTTTTGGAAAATTCAGACACAATTTTTGGACCGTCCCTAAAAAGGGACGCCTAGGCAATTAATGGGGATAATTGATATGTTATAACAACATTGAAACCAAACTAAAACTCTACTCTAAAGAAGAATATTATCATTATGAACCATGTTTTTATTTTATGTGAAGTCTTACAGCCATGTGTTCCGGTTTAAGTGTTGTAAGATATGAGCTAATATTTAGAAAAGTGCCAATTTGAGTCCCAAGTGAATTTTCACTAGTATTTCAATAACTAGTTAAAAAAATAATTTTCCCCAGAAAGAAGATAAGGTTTTGCTTTCATTTCATCTAATAACATCAGAAAAAAAATTTTTTTCTTCAGAAAATATTGTTTTTATACATCAAAAATCAGATCGGTAACGTGTCCCCAGTAGCAAAGCTTAGCATGCAAACAGGTCATGCGCACTTTCTAACTTCCCAAAAAAACGCACTTGCACAAAAAACGATTCTATTTTTACCCCTTTGTTAATATTTTACTTCATTTTTGTTTTAATCGATTTCTGATTTTCTAGCCGATGCGAAATAAGCGTGTCCCAAGTTCCGCCGTCAGAGTGGTAACAATAACTTCCGATCTATGTTTAGGCTCCCAAAATCATTTCCTGCACCTATACCACGTGATACTGAGTACCTGGTGGGATGTTTTATCGCATCGTAATTAAAAATTTGCATTTATGCGTCTAAAATTGCAGGTAAGATTTTTTAAAGTGATTTTATAAAACGTGTGTTATTTAAGTCATCAGATCGGTAACACGCGTTAAAATGCGCAGTTTTTATTATTCAAAAAATTATTTTATATATAAGTATAGTCCTTTATTACAAGTGAAAAAACCACGTGTTTGATTTTGGTTTTGCGCAATCGACTCGGAAATAAAAATAAAACTTTGTCAGTTTGTCAGATTGGTAACAGTCAGAGCGGTAACATTGAAAACAGCGAATATGTTACCGAACTAACTCACACGTTTCATAATTATGAAAAGCAAAAATCATAGGTTTTAGCCATATATATTGAATATTTTGTTCTTAAAAAATGAAGAGCAATGAGTTATAGTACAATTGTTTCATTTATGGTTTGTATGACCTGACAATAGAAGTTAGTAAAATAAGAGAAATTGACACTGCAGAAATTAAGTTAATTAATTATTTTTATTTTATTTATTTATTTATTTATTTATTTTTTTGGTGCTTCAATTTCTCATAACTTCGCTAAATAACTAGATAATAACTAGCATGCTAAATTTGAATTTCTGATCAAGAAATTAAATTTCCTGCAACTAATTAAAGAAAAGCAAGCAGCAGAGTTGTGTGTTGAAAAAGTTGAAGTTGTGTGTTGTTTCAAAACAAAACAAATGTTTTATTAGCTTCGATTTGGTAATCTTATAATTTATTTTATTTAAAAACCTTATCGCTCAGTTTTATTTAAAAAAAAATGCTTTTTTATAATGAAATTTGATTTTTTAGCTAATATATATATATATATATATATATATATATATATATATATATATATATATATATATATAATTATATTAATTCTATGTTAAAATGCAAGGGAATGATATCATTTTTAGAGATGTTAACGAAGACTGAAAGCATAAACTCAAATATGTAGCTCATATTAACATCAGATCTGTAACGGATTAAAAGTGAGTAATCTAAGGAGGGGGTAAATAAATTCCTTGACTTCCCCCTTTTATTTTCTTGCATTTAGACCCAATTTAGACTAAGAATTCAATATTAATTTTTTCTGCAAAAAATTTTTTTTCATCAGAAAATTCCATCTTCATATTGGCACTTTTCAAAATATTGGCTCATATTGTAGTCTTTTGATAAGAGTCTAAATTTGTATTAAAAATATGAAAATACTTAGTAAATTTCTCCATCTTCTTTAAGCTTTGAAGTTTTTTTTTTACTAGCTTTCTCGTTATCTTACTGTCAAACAGTAATACCGTTCTTAACAAGTTTTGCTGTGACGTCGTGCTAAAAGCCGAACTATCACGTTTCTGCCATAATAAAATAATAATCTTTCATAATAAAATAATGATTGCTGCTGTATTTACTTGTGAATGATTGTATTATATTAAAAATACTTGTAATTACAATCGGTAAAAGCTTTTTTCCACGCAGATACGCACTATTATTTCTAAGTTGAATCTAAAAAAAATAAAGGGTGTGCAATGCGTAAGATTTGTTTCCAATTTTCAGATTGTTATTGTTGTATTGAGTGTTTGATTTGCTGTTGTACTGTCAGAGTTATAAAATTCAGCTGAATATTATTTCATAAACTATTGCATATATTTTTGCATTCAGCAGCACAAGAATACCATTTATGTTTGTTGCATTATCTTTTTATAGAATGAAATGAAGTGTTTTACCGTAGTTCATGAGTCATACTTGAATTAAAAGCTTTAAATTATGAAAACTTTATTACAGAACATTTAGGTTGATATTAAGGTGATATAGGCTCAAAATATAGTAAACGTCCTTGACAAAATAGGGAATTAATATGCATTTATCTAGCTGATATTAAGTGCAGCCAAAACTGGGAAACATTTCTCTTCAAAAGCCAAAAGTTTTGACATTTACAGAATGCATCTAAATATTTTGTTAAATTTCTCTTCTCTTACAAATTTGTCAAAGATTTCTTAGAATCGGGAAAAAAAGCCCTTGATCTTTTAAATTTTTCTCTCCGCTCTTACATTTTTTTCAATGATTTTGCTCAAATATTGCATTTTATGTTCCCTAATCTTTTACCTCCGTTTTTATAAGTTCAGGTTTCTTCAATCCTTGAGCAGCATGTTCTTTTCAATCTATCGTAATATTTCCATTTTGTCAGCTAAATATCTGCTCAAATATTGATTTAGTCCTTAAAGTTGTCTTCTCTTGACTTCAATTTATGTTATCCTTTAAGATCTTGCGAAATATATCTTCCACGATAAAATTTTAGAATTTCTAAAACTATTGTAGTTAAAGACTTCTATTTTGCATATAATAATGCAATAACGATTTTTTTTCGCCTAGATACCCAGCATTTGTGTAATAGAAAAATGGCACCAAAATTAACTTTCAAAAGAAAAACGTCTATTAAAATGGGTAAAACATTTTCTTAGTTTTAACCTACGTAATCTGCCTTTAAATGAAATCTGACTAATAAATAAGCTTAGTATGTAAGATAAATCCATACATAGAATAAAATGAAATGCTTGTTTATGTTTGTCTGTGCGCGATTGGAGCTTAGGTTAAAATAAATAGAGATAGATAGGCAGATAAGTATGGATCTATAAATATAACTATCATTTTGTATAGATATTCTAGAAAGATAAATATACGTAGACAGACAGTAAGAGATCAAAAACGTATTTCATTTAAATTACTATTTATAATCACAGATATATATCGATAAATACTCCAATCAACTTTATGTAACCAGCCACGAAGTGCGGCGATTTTTATTAGCAACGTTCCGGTGCCTGGGACACTGTGCTTCTTTCATCGGGGCTGAAGCTTTCCTTGACTAATAAGGGAAACACAGAACACCGTTTTTTGTACTGTTTTAATTAAATAAAACATGCAGTTTCTTGCATGATTTTTGTTTGTATTAGTTAATAGGATTGGAGGTTAGGTTAAAATAAATAGAGATAGATAGGCAGATAAGTATGGATCTGTAAATATAGCTGTAATTTCGTATAGATCTTCTAGAAAGATAAATATACGTAGACGGACAGTTATTATTTATAACCACAGATTTAGATTGATAAATACTCCCATGAACTTTATTTAACCAGCCACAAAGGGCGACGGTTTTGGCGTAAAAAGATGAATGACATAAAAAGCGAACTGCCATTATTGGCTAGTAATATGTAAATAAGGAAACTATATTGATATTGGAGATAAACCTGAAGTGTCAATTATGCTAAAAGTCAGTAAGTACTCAGTAACTCATTAATTAGCTCACTTTTAATTTCGTTTGACAATATGTGTAGGCTGAGGTCTAATCAACTAAAGAGACTATGATACAGGCGAACCCGCTTCAATGAATAACCGGTTTAAAATGACTAAAATATTTTAATGTTTCATTATCTGGGATCACCTTGATTCGCTCACTATAATTCACGTTACAGTAAAGCAAAGAAAACATAAAGGGTACCTAAACGATCTGAAAGTTATTTAATG
The DNA here is from genome assembly GCA_038373865.1 of Uloborus plumipes. Taxonomy (NCBI): domain Eukaryota; kingdom Metazoa; phylum Arthropoda; class Arachnida; order Araneae; family Uloboridae; genus Uloborus; species Uloborus plumipes. The sequence goes on from JAXGGA010000945.1 coordinate 59,196, forward strand.
ACGATATTAAGGTTAATATTTTTAATAATAAACTCTGAGAGTGTCATATTATGCTTTTTATTTAAACATAAAATCAAACTATTAAAAATGAATAATGCATTCATAAACTTTAATATTGGAAAAATTAATTCTACAAGTTGAAATCTTGCGTGTTGACAATATTATGGAGTGACGAATGATTAACTTGAATTATGAATAAGTGTATAAATATCTAAATTATAAGAAACTGCCAAAATGACTTCTATATATCATATTATGCATGCTTGTTAAATTTAGTTTAAAAACAATGATTATATTATGAGATATAGGCTTAAGATATTGATTTGGTCTATTTGGAGCGAATCACCAATTTACTGGTCCCCCCTTTTAATAAGCAAAATCCTCTTACTCTTCTAATAAATCGGTCTTCAGCTGAGTTGGCACTTAACAAGTATCAAATTGCATTATGATGAATTCTCATTAACAAAGTTGCTGACTATGGAAATTTGAACCGGCCATACAACCTTTTATAAATCGAAGTATATGCATATTCGATAAACTTTTAACACGTAGCTTTACTTTTTGAGGCAGAAAAACATTCCCTATAAGGAGTACTTATGAAAGTTAATTATATCGTGTGCAGTAGAAACAATATCTACTAACGATGGATACTATAATACAAAATACTTTAAAATGTTCCCGCGTTTTTCCAGCAAAAACGTGATTCTTTTAAGAATCTGTATTCGTTTTTATATAGGAAGTATATGTATGCTTTCCCCCCACCAATTGTTGCAGTAAGTTTAAATACTTGGTCTAACTAAATAACAAAATAAACTTGAGAAAATTTGCATTAATTTTCTCTTGAAATTCTAAGCCTCTTTGATAAAAGAAGATACATGTAATTTTAAAAAGCAATTCGTTTATCCAGACACATTAAAAAGCTTATTTGGGCTTAAAACTTGATTCTACTTTACTGTCGATTACACAGAAATGCGTGACAACATTGGAAAACATATTCTTACTTTCAACAGAAACATTGTTTTATTTCTTCACTTATTTTTTATTTGTACAAATTAAAAGAAAAAGATAAGTTCTGAAGATTGTTTGCTTATGATTTTGTAATTTAAGAGTATCAAATTCTTAAAAGAGTATAATATTTTTTATATTCCAAATTTACAATTTCTGTTCAGAAAATTTCTGAAAACTGAGTGTGGTGGAGTTAGGAAGTTATTGTTTCAATTGGAAGACGATTTATACAACATCTTCAAATTGAAACAAGAACTTCCAACCTGAGGTTGTGAGAAAATTATGAAGGATTATATTTGACATGGTTTTAGTTTATTTCATATTCATTATCCTGTGAGAGGATCAAGTCTAAAATTTCTGATTGGATCAGAGCGTCTCAATGTGCACGTGACAGCTGATATATTTCATTGGAAAGTAATGTTTCAGAAAGATCCTTTGAGTAGACCTTTGTTGCTTAAGAAGTCACAAAGGTGTATGTGATTTCTTAAGCGAAAGCTTTTGATGTTATTATTATTTTTAATTACTGTTTTTATCGAACATATTTCCTGTCATGTGATGGTCAAAATTTCCGCTTTTCCGTGGTACGGCAGAATTTTTGATTTATGCCCCCCCCCCCAAAAAAAAAGAATTATTTTTCTTTCAATCGGCAATGAAGCATTTTTTGTACCTTACAGCACGCTTCTAACTAAGGGTCTAATGTCCTTAAAATGTTTTACCTCTTTATTATGAGGCAATATTTTAGTAACTTTTAGTTTTGTTTCGCTAAAGCAGTTACTTGAAGCTGCTGCAAGTCAATACTTCATGACCCTAATCGAAGTTTTGTGCTTTACCCAATGAAGTCCGATTTAAATACCTAGGCATATACCTGATAACATGAAAATACCAAAACTCATTAAAAGATTCAAGTGCGGTAAATAGCTTTAAAACTTGATTACTTTCTATTAACCTTTTGAAAATCTTTTATTTTCAAAGAAAAAAGTCAAAAAAATGACTGTTTTGTATTCAAGAAAATTATGCAAATAAAAGTGTTTGTACACTATAAGTATTCATTTTTTAAATTTTGGCTTGTTTAGTAAATTGAGTTTTGTACGCTTTAAACGTATCAAGCTCAAGATCACGGGCTCGAGAAATAGGAAATGAAATTTCAACGCGTGGTTTTCATGTGAGTCAACGGGAAAGTTTAATATTGGTTGTAATTACTAAAATTATTTCTCTATACATTCTGTTTTAATTTCTCTTTAAAAATTTCCGTAGGTTAAAACTATTGTTCAAAACTGCATATTTCCCATTATTTAATTCGTAACTTTCATTTTCACTCTTCTTTAACCCATTAATGCCTAGCGTCCCTTTTTAGGGACGATCCTAAAAGGGTCTGAATTTTCCGAAATGAACATTTCAACCAAATAATAGAGTTCAATTTGTACCTTGGTATTTGTTCAATTCGTTATTAACAGATTGCAGCATATAACCATTGTAAAGTGCGTTCTGTAGCAGTTTTAATATGATCTTTATCAATAATTGCATCGTTCACAATCTCAAGAAAAAAAGCTCAGTTTTCAAAGTTATTCCCAGCTTCCCAGTTTATGTTAATTGCTGATTTTATTTCTTCTCATAAAATGTCTTTTTAAATATTATATCGCATGCAGAAAAAAAATTTAGTAAAAAAAGTCTGGAGTCTATCGTAACTTTTAAGGGACGATTTTTCTTTCCTTAATAAAAAAAAATATTTTTTACTTAATATTTTTTAAATTATTTTTCCTGTCCATTAAACACTGTTTGTAACCAGTATAAAAAATAAAAATATCTTTGGAAAAAAAAATGTCAGGCATTAATGGGTTAACTAAAAATTCCAAGTAGCACACTTCGTTTTTTAAAGGTTGTAAAATGGTTATTAACGTTGTAATAACCCCTTAAAAACGTTTATAAAACGTTTAAGGTTATTTGTGCTACCTGGGAATGTGTTATAGCCCAAACTCATTTACACTGAAAAAAATGAACTATTGTTTTTACAGTATAATACTGGCAGCCCAGGTTCCAATTTAGAACTGTAAAATGCACAGTAAAAAACTAAAACTAGCAATTTCAGTTTCGAGTTGTAAAGTTAGAAATTTTTCAGTTTATTGAAGTAAAATTTAGCTGTATTATACTATAAAAGCAACAGTATAATATTGGCAGCAGAGGTTCCAGTTTAAAACTGTAAAACGCGCAGTAATAAACTATAAAATTAGCAATTTTACAGCTTAGTAGTGTAAAATTAGAAATTGTACAGTTTATTACAGCAAAATTAGTAATTTTTACAATTTATTATGATTAAATATGCTGTATTATACTGTAAAAACAACATTCATTTTTTACAGTGTAGTGACGTGGGTTTAAGAAGTAATTCACGGTGCTCTGTTGCAGCATCCATTTTTTATTTTTTGAAAAAAATATATGTCATAGTAAACTCTATTAGATCAGAATGCATTCATTTTCTGATCATTAAAAGTAAAGCAGCTGCCATAACTTCTCATATCCTAATTGAGAAATCCATTACATTAATTGCATTAACGCAAGACAAATTAAATTATATCGACTATACAGATCCAAATAGAACCATAAAATAAATCATTATCTCCAAACAACGAAAGACATTTGGAGATTCGCCGATTACTATCTTAAAATATTAAAAGAAATAAGACATGAATTGCAACAATTGGTTCAAGAGAAATCTTACAGAATTTGTGAGATGAATGGACGGTGCAAAAGTGTCAAGACAATTGCTTAGAAAAATAGAGGAAAAGATTTCGAAGCTACAATTGATATGTATTGTATAAAATTAATGCATTATCTGACGAATCAAAGAAAATGTATGCGATTTTAAACGCGCGGAAAATAACATACCATGGATAACGTAATTAAAAGTAACGAGATATGCTTTCACAAGGAATTTGCTATGAAAAATTATCTTTCTCTAATAAGGAAAGCACTCGATTATGGAATCATTAATTTTTTTTTAAATGAGTACCAATCGAAAGAGTAGTATGTTATTAGTTATTATGATTAGTAAAGTATGTTTCTGGAGGCATACATTTTTGCCCTCGCTCACACCTTATCGAAATACAAAGTCTTAAAGTCTGCTGAATTTTAAGAAAAGTTGCCAAATTCAGCGAGTTCTGTTGAAAAATGGAAGGTACGGCGCAATTTTATCAATTTAAATTACGTGCATTAAAATTAACGTACGGCGAAGTTTAACATTACTTACATTCTGGCAATAGTTTCAAGTAGTATGTAGATATGTGAAAATTTGTCAAATTTATGAAGGAGAAATCATTCTATCACAATATAAAAAAAGCTCATCATGTTATTATTCTGCATTAAATTAGGAATTTTCAAACATTTATTCATATTGAACGATACTGATAAAATTGATTATTACTTTAAGATATTTGCACAAGAGTACCTATGCTGTTGTATTGAAAAAGTGTCTTATTTAGTTTTTTTTTTACTTAAAGGCACAATTTAAACAGTGCGTAAAATTAAGTCGTACGCTCATTTTTGACAAATATATAAAATTAAAAAAAAAAAATTAAAAAGACATCACCTGGATTTATATTATTTCTTCAAATCCTGTATCAATTGGTCAAAATATAATTTCGCTTACTTTGGAATTTTTTAGGCTGATGACAGTTTGACCTCTTATTCCGTCATGGGTGTTTATCTGAAAAGTTCTTTTTGAGTGGCATTGTCTGTTACATGTTTATCAAACATAACAGTGCTCTTAAGTTGAAGCAAATTGTCTTCCGATAGCGACGTTTCTATTGTAATTTTTACAAAATACATCTTAGAATGAGAAGTAACTAGGAGCCCAGATCGTTCTACAAAGGGTTTAACCCATTCCCTGCCCCGGCCGACACACGATCGGCCGCGCACTTTGTGTAAAATCCGCTCCGGCCGACGTAGGCTCGTCCACAGAATTTGGTTCCTAACTGGCCGCGACGATCCTGTATCGTCACAGCGAACCTAGCAGTTTTCGCTCTTGACGATCCTGTGTCGGCCGTTTTCCAGGCGCAAACCCTGTTATCTCGCTTCTCTGCTGGGTTTTGGTGCTTTGAGGGGAGCGGTACCAAAGGTATTTTCTTTGGTCAAATGGATGTAACTTATAAGATATTAAGAACCTGTGATCGTTATATAATTTATTTTATCGAGATTTTTCATCCTTTCACGTACTCTTAGAAAAACTAAAGAGTACAATGTCGTATGTCATGTATCGAGTATAATGCTTTAAATCATCAGACAAAAGTTTTTTTTATTTATTTTTTATTTTTTTTATGGAAACTTTGTTTCTTCTGCTTTCTGTTATTTAAACTCTTGATGAACAAGTGAAAAAATATTCTCTTTGAGGGGCTATTACAAGCTTGATTAAAAAATAAAGGAACTAAATCAGTGTCCCCCCCCCTACTTTTTCGACTAAACCTTCTTCATTTAAAAGCTTCTTTTGCCAAATTTATCATAATTCTCCAAATTTATAAGATATTTTTTCACAATATTTTTTGTATTGTGTTTTAATTTTTTAATCATTGTATTTTAATTTTGGAACATGAAATGTTCCAAAATGTAACAGTAGTAATGCTCGTTTTGAAATTAATTTCTGATTTTAACTACATTTTGTTGTAAGAAAATCATGTGGAAGGGGTAGCGCATGGCAAATGATTTTCTGGCTATTGCTTGAATGGAAACCTGTTCAGATGGCTTGTAAAAAGCTTTCTTGGGAGACCTCCCATAGTGTTTCTTTCTGGCATCTCCAAGCTATACGACTGAGATTAAGTGGATACGGCTTTGGGGCGAGGGGGGGGGTATATTCAAGTAAATAGTCTTTAGGGAAACGGGGGATTTGTCGCAAGTTTTGATCTTTTGTAACTGCTTATCGTTAAAATAGCTCACACGATTGAGCTACTAAAATCCGTGCACTCAAAGTGGGATATAGACTCCTATAGAAGTTAAGATAAATGGACCAACACTTAAAGATATCTCTTTGTGTTATTGGTCGCTATGTTTACAATGCATCAAAAGTCGCCGATTCCTTCTACCCTTTTAAAAAGTCATTTACACAGCTAAGCTTTTTTTTATGATCTTGTACTAAAGCACGTCAAATGCTCTGTAAAATTGCATTAGTTAACCTCCTTTTAAGTACCCGAATCACTTTGAATTGTCTCATTGTAAAATAACCACATGGAAGGGATTGGAGCGGCACTTTTGTTCCAATACCACTGTCCGATTTGGTTCGGACAGCAAGCAACGGTGAGAAGTGTTCTCGTGGGAATAAGGCGACACCCCTTTCCTCTCTCCTTTTCTTTGGGATGCACCTTTGTTATGAGCAGTTTAGCAGGGCTTCATTGACAGTGCTTTCTGTAAATGTCAAAATAGAGTTCAGTTTTTGTCCTTTGTGATACCCCTATTTTTAAAAGAAAAATCTTATGCTCAAGGAATGGACTTTTGTTCCTTTCCCTGGAAGAAATAACTACATTTTAGATAAAATGAAACAACAAATGAAAGTTTTTTCGTTTGTTAGGATTCCCTTGTTCTGTTATTTGTTGCACGTAATTACTTATAGGGATATTAAAAGGGAATATGTTCCACTTTATTTTGTGAAAGCGATGAGTACTAACACAGTTATGTTAGAATAGTAAATAAATTAGTGGAACGGTAAATAAAAAAATAAGTAAATAAATAAAAATAAGCAAAAATAAAATAATTGTAAAATGATTGACAAAAATAAATAATGTAAAATATAAATAAATTACAGATACTTAATTGCGAGTATAGCTTTCAAGTTCATGTTCGACTGCAAAAACAACATTAAAAACCCCGTAGCAAAATGAGGAGAAAAGTGTTATCATACTGTGGCGAAATGGAACCGGTGAGTGATGCACGGAGCGGTCGCTTTGCGGCGGAAAACATTTTTCGCTTGGGTCAGTGAATGGGTTAATCTATTAACAACATTGCATACATTTTTAAATACTGTTGCGTGTTGTTACTAATGTATCTTTAATCAGAAAATTTCATGTTTCTTTTTTTTTTATTGTATAAAGTCATATTTTGCTTCATATTCAACAAAAGCACTGGAAAAATTGGTTAAAATATATTTAAAATTTTCTTATCTACATAAACTCCCCTGAGTAATACTTTCGGTTACTAAATATAATCCCATCAAAAATCTAAAATGTACAAAAATTCAAGTATCGCTTGCATCATAAAAAGTTGTGAGATCTCATGTAAAACCAATTCATTTATTTTAGTTAGTATTTCAGAAAGCACCTATTTAACAACTTTTGTCATAAATAGCTCCCAATTAAATTACTTTGTAGCATTTATAGTGACTGCATCAATATTAGGAATCATTATTTGTATAATTAAGAGTCGTTTTTTTAAGAATCAGGCAGTCAAAAAACTTGACATTTTTGATTTTGCTGAAAATTTCAGAATATGGTATTTGTTTAAAATTATTAAACACGTGTTTTTTATTTTTGCAAAAATTTTTTTTTCTTTCCGTTTTGGGAGGTTAAAGTTGGACTTTGCTCTTTTTTTCAATAAAAACATGGCAACTTAGATGAGCCAATACTTTTTGCTTTAGGAGTGAACCGTGGAATTGACAATTATTTTGTGTTCTACTATATCCCCACCAACTGCAAGTACATAAATATTTGTGGACGACTCTTGGCACAAAGGTCAGAGGTCACTCAAAGTTGTACGAAAAATTTTTTTTAATGCAACTTTGTCCGACCAAATCTTCTTGTGGAAACGGTGCACCACGGTAGTGTATATATCAGTAAATACACATTAAAGAGTAGTATCCAAAAACATAAAGATATGCGTGGTTGATATTTTGCACATCGAAATATTTGACTCTAAAGTTGCAGAAATCGCAAAATCACGTGACTTTGAGGGTCATTATCTCCTTGCACCATGAGCAGGGTTGCCATATTTAAGAACTGTAAATACGGGACAAGCTGTTGGGGGGGGGGGGGGGAGATTAAGAGATGAAGTCTAAAGTTCGAATTTTTGCACCCTTGACTTTGCTATTAAACGTTTCTCACAAATTTAAACGAAGAAAAAAGGAACACAATGATCATATGAATAAAAATTCATTTTTTACCATTACATGGTTATTTTTTGTCATGAATATTGGTGGGGTAAGGTTTTCCACTAATTATTGTGAAAATTCAAATTTCCGTGTTCATGACGCAGGCTCGTCATTTCAAATTTTGCCGTTTGGGGGGGGGAGGTAAATTATACTAAATTTCAATGTAAATTATACCAAAAAAAGCAAAGGCCACGCCCATTTATATGTAAGTACATTAATTTCCAAAACCAGGGGGGAGGCCATTGACCACCCGTCCTGATGTCCCAAATGACGGGCTTGTCTTGCGTGAAAGATATAATAGTGGCTTCTGCTGATGACTAATGTTTAGTATGTACTTTTTCAAAAAACTAGATGAACCAATGTGGAAATTTGAACTCAAAATAATTTTAAGGAGTCATTAACAAAAATTTTGATTACAATTGAGTAGGCAGAATTAAACCTTACTATTTGAACTCACTATAAGAAGTTAACCTAAAACAAATTTAAAAAATCAGTATTCAATATTTTTTGGGGAAAAACTGTACAGTTTTGTCAATATTAGAACATGATAATTATTCTTATATAACCTCGGAAAATTCCTTTATTTGAAATCATGTTTGCTACTAGATTTTACTGCTGCAATAATTCTTTTTAAGTTTTGATGGTCTTTAGGATGCCATAAAAACTCACTGTAATTTATATTTCTGTCGCTCATTGTAAAAATTATGCATCTTCAAGTTTTTAAAACGCGTATTTGTTTGATAAATGGAATAACATTTAGTTACATCTTTTAGTATAAAAGCGAAGCGAAGCAAATTTCAAAAGATTGAAATTGATTGATTCAAAAAAAAAAAAAAAAAATCTAGTGACTAATAGTAGCTGAACGCACACATTTCTTGAAAAATTAAAAAATTGAGAAGGGCTTTTTATACCATAAGACATAGTAAAATCATTTACAAGGAGATACACCACTTTTACAATGAAGGTTTGTTGTTTGTTGATTGTCACAATACTTTCTGCTCTAAATGAATAGAACACTAATATTACTTCAGAACAGGAAAATATTATAAGTCAATCAATTTTCTTATCACTCTATTTCACATTTTTTGTTTTACTCTATTTTTTTCTGAAAATAAAGTTTCATTTCTTAAAATGCTGCTTCTAGCCAGAATACGGGACTTAAGCCGTCCCGTATCAAGGTTCCCCGAGACGCGGGACAATATTTCAAAAAACGGGACTGTCCCTTGAAATTTGGGACGTCTGGCAACCCTGACCATGAGTGACCGGATACAGAACTAGTTGGAGTAGAAGCCTTTCTTGTCCCAGAAACACAATCCATTAACAGACCTATGGCTACTCTTTCAGTTTTTGCATAATTCGGCTCTAAACTTTGTAAAATGAGTATTTTTCGGCGTTAAGAAAAAAGGCCAATTACCTGTTTTAAAATAGGTATTGCTATTATTTGTAGCACTATTATATCTCAACTTCCTAACTAGCTGAAATGGAATCTAAAGATGGTTATACAGTTGAAACCAAATTGAAAATGAATTCTCGAAAATACTCAGTATACGTCAAAAACCATATTTTTTTATTTAATCAGGCGACGTTTTTTTTTTACAGCTCTTTATTCCATTCGGTTCCAACATTTTAAACAATTTATGTACTTATTGTCGTTCTAGTTGCTGTAAAACTGGAAAGTAATGTATCTTAAGTCTGATATAAAGTAATTTCTCTTGTCATATCAAGTTTATATTGTAAAAGAATATTTTGAAATGAATAACAGACCTAATCTAAAAAAAAAACTCACTTGTTCAGCTGCGCCCTCTTGCTCGATGTCATGAATGTCATCAAAAATTTCCTGACCTGCACTGAGGGGCTTTAATGTACCAAGATTTTTAAGAAGTGACATTCTGCTAAAGAGGCTTCTGATTTGTGAAAAAGTTGAGTTTTTGATGACATTCACAACATCGACCAAGAGGGCACAGCTGAACAGAGTTTTTTTTTTTTTTTTGGATTATGTTTATTGTCCATTTCAAAATATTCTTTTAGCATGATAAACTTGATATGACAGGATATATTGCTTTATATCAGACTTAAGATACATTACTTTCCAGTTTTACAGCAACTAGAACGACAATAAGTACATAAATTGTTTAAAATGTTGGAACCGAATGGAATAAAGAGCTGTAAAAAAAAACGTCGCCTGAACAATTAAAAAAATATGGTTTTTGACGTATACTGAGTATTTTCGAGAATTTATTTTCAATTTGGTTTCAACTGTATAACCATCTTTAGATGCCATTTCAGCTAGTTAGGAAGTTGGGATATAATAGTGCTACAAATAATAGCATTACCTATTTTAAAACGGGTAATTGACCTTTTTTCTTAACGCCGAAAAATATTCATTTTTCAAAGTTTAGAGCCGAATAATGCAAAAACTGAAAGAGTAGCCATAGGTTTGTTAACGGATTGTGTTTCTGAGACAAGAAAGGCTTCTACTCCAACTAGTTTTGTATCTGGTCACTCTTGGTGCAAGGAGATCATGACCCTCGAAGTAACGTGATTTTGCGATATCTGAAACTTCAGAGTCAAATATTTCGATGTGCAAAATATCAACCACACATATTTTTATGTTTTTGGATACTACTCTTTGGTAGGTATTTACTGATATATACACTACCGTGGTGCACCGTTTCCACAAGAAGATTTGGTCGGTCAAAGTTGCATTAAAAAACTATTTTTCGTACAACTTTGAGTGACCTCTGACCTTTGCACCAAGAGTCGTCCACAAATATTTATGTACTTATAGTTAGTGGGGATATAGTAGAACACAAAATAATTGTCAGTTCCACGGTTCACTCCTAAAGCAAAAGGTATTGGCTCATCTAAGTTGGCATGTTTTTATTGAAAAAAAGAGCAAAGTCCAACTTTGACCTCCCAAAACGGAAAGAATTTTTTTTTTTTTGAAAAAAAAAACCACGTGTTTAATAATTTTAAACAAAGACCGTATTCTGAAATTTTCAGCAAAATTAAAAAAATGTCAAGTTTTTTGACTGCCTGATTCTTAAAAAAAAACGGCTCTTAATAAACATAGTGACTTGGAAATTGCACGCCAAGAATGATACAACTTACGCAAATGTGCTTATAAACAGGGACGTTATTTCATGTTTTTCCAGGGGGGGGGGGCAAAGGGTCCAAACACAATGCAATTTTATCGGAAAACTTAAAAACCACGCCCACTTATATGTAAATACATTAATTTCTCAAAGCCAGAGGGGGGGAATTGACCCCTCCCCCTAAATGACGGACCTGCTTGTAAAGTGCATAAGTACAGGATAAATTGGTAAGTAGGCGAATGAAGGATACGTGAAATAGCTAAGATAGCTGACCAGTTTCAAAGTGAGTAAATTAGAATTTTGCTCTGAAAAGCAGAGTATATACAGAAGAAATAATGTGTTTTGTAATACAACTATCGTTGAAATGTTATTTTTAATTTTTGGCAGTTTTTTTCACCTTCAAAAAAAGGTGGAACTTTTTCCCCTCAAAAAAAACCATGGGGCAAAATTAAAAATACAATATTTTTGCAATTAAACATTTTCTATTTGATGAGTTATAAGTAATATTCAAAAAATGAATGCATAAATAAACGAATTAATATTACTAAAAAAAACGAACAAATAAATAAATACCTTAATAAATTAATATGTGAGTAAAGAAATGAGTAAATAAAATATAGAATAAGTAACAAACTACGGGAACGCATGAACTATTAAGTGAACTAATAAGTTAAAGAATGTGAATAAATCAATAAATAAAGAGATCCGTACGTGATTTAGTAAATGAATGCATAAGCAAACGAAAATAAATATTTCACTTTTCCCCATCCGCTTTGCCCCGCGTGCACTTGCCAATTCGTATCAAACATTTAAAATCAAAACATGCCTAATATAATTTAAATAAGAACAGTACTGGACATCAGTAGATCTCAATTGTTAGTTAAAATGATAATTACGAAAATTTTATCATTTTTTAAATATTTTTGAAAAATACAAATGTTACAACAAAGGTATCAAATTTCGAAAATGACCTGTATAACCTTTTTCGTTGATCTTCTCTGCTATTTTTTTTTCTTTTTTGACAGGAATCAACTATGTGTCTAGGAATTTATTTAAATATTGCTAGTTAGTTGGCGCTGCAAACTGAAAATATTTTACCATTTTACTTTGACCCATATTCTCCTATTTACAATTTGGTAAACTTGTATAGTGCTGGCAGACCTAATTTATGCCTATATGTAAAAAATAGCGTGCTCCGCTCACTATCATTAGATAAATGTTTGTAATGGTAAGCTCAATATTTAAATATGAACATACTCTTTTTAAAGATTTACTAAAAACTTTTGTGAATGTATTACGTTTTGTTTGATTCCGTTTATTACGCTATCGGTTCTTATATTACATTAACCGTGCATTCTTCCTAAACGTTTGAGTGTACTTGTATTATTTGAAATTAATTCATACATTCACGTTTTCTATGTCTGCCTTCATACCGTTCCAGACGGCTTTTTAGACTCAATTTCACTTCGAAGACGAAGATTCTGCTTTTTCTCATAATTGTCTGAGACTAATACTTCAGACTCTCTTAAGGATGTGATGTTCTTAGCATATGTGCTAATGAAAGCTATCTTAAATAATTTCCTTTTAAGTCACCTATAATTTCATTCAGTTTCACTTACACTGGAGTTAAAAAACACGCATTAACGTCGTTTGAAGTGATTACTATTCTTTTTTAATTTTTAATAGGGACCCTCTGCTTAAAGCAAGTCTCTTTCATTTGTCGATCAAAAACTACTTCTGAATTTTTAAAATATTTATTTTTAGTCTAATAATGTATTGACGTAAACTATAAATAAATTAATACAAGTTAATTACTAATTTGTTACGTTGCTACTAAAAACAATTTTTCCTATCAACCATGTTTGACTTCATGATACCCTTAAATTAGTTACAAAACTTTCTACCTTTTTATATCGAGAAATATATTTAATAAAGTCTTATTGGAAGCAAAAGAACTCCCAAGATTGGGAATAGATCCTAATAGGTCTTTACTACACACTCTAGTTGACTAACTCGTTTTCAATGAATACTATTTGTTTTCCTCCAGTCTGCTAGATTTCGTTTCATTAAGAAAAGTATCCGCTTTTATTAGGAAAAGCGTGATATTTCCCTTCGCATAATTTTGTAAGGGAGACTGTTATTAGTGGATTCTGTGGATTCTTTTATTTGATGGAGCTTATAGCTTTTATTTGAATAATAGGAATTAACCAATCGCACGTTACTTATTTAAAAAAATCTCTAGCATAACTAAATGCCGTATGTTTTTTTAAACATTTATTAGTTAAAATGAAAAAATAAATTAAATCTAAGTATAGGTAAAAGGTTAAAGGGTCCTTTATACAAGGAGTCATGAATCTCGTCTGCAAGGGAACACTTGATCGTTAGGAGAACAAGTGTTTTTATGAATGTTTCAAAGTCAAAAAATTCAATCAGTCAAAATTTTCACTTTTACGACTTCTTGTCCTGATAGAAAAGAGCTCAAGCAACGAATCAGTCTACAATTAATTTCAAAACTTCTCAAACTTATATAATTACATAGCTTATTAGGTCTCTAACTGGAGTGTATCTTATACTAATTAATAGTTACCAATGGAGCTCAATATAAAATTTAATAACTGTTATAGACATGCCTGAAGTCAGAGATTAAATTTTATTGCGTTTTCCTTTATAGATTTTTAAAAATAGTTTCAATTTATTAACTGCTCAACAGTTTTCTTACAATCTATGTTTGATTTTGCTTTTACTTGAAAGTTTTTGAACTTATTGAAAAGGTAGAGCTATTGTATTGTAGTTAACTTCAGATATTAACGCACCGATGAAAAACGCTTATGATTTCAAAGGCGGTTCTTATTAGCTAGGTTTGATGCAATACATTTTACAGTAAAATGCATCAGCAAAATGTTGTTAGTTGCTGTGTACAAAAGCAAGCTTTTGGTGAAATATAAGTAAGTATGCACTGAAACATAGCAAAATTAGTCTCTATTAATTACAGATAGCAAATTGGCATCATTATTTTTGCGTAATTGAAATTTAAATATTTTACTTTTTCTTTCTGTGGCTAACTGCTATTGCATTTACACTTGTGTAAAAGCATTACGTCATTGAAAATATTCGGTTAATACATTGCAAAAAATGATAGGGTGAGTTCTGGTAAGTGCGTACCCTTTTTTTCAAAGTTTATGTTCTCAGGGATGCTGCTCTGTTGAAAAATCTTGTACATGCACAATTTTTTTTTAATTTTCTTTCCAGATCCTTTACTAAGATTTTCAAGCATATAATATGTCAAATAAACTATAAGCATAGGTTTTGTGACCTGGTTTATGACACCTATTCTAAGGTACGCACTTTCCCTACCTAGCGGGGTAAATGCGTCCACCTTAAATTATGTGAATACGAGCAGGAAAAAACTTCTGGCACATATTAAATATGTTAGGTAGTTGCCTTGGGATAATTCCTAATACTAGAGATCAGCACTTGCTTGCATGGATGAAACGCAATCAGTGATATCCCACGTGTCTTGCGAACAACTGTGATTTGAAGATTGACAGAGTTGTGTGTGTGTGATTCTTCCTCTGTCCTTTTAATAAGACCAAGTGAGCAAATGTAAGTTGTTTTTATTTAGTAATAATCCCTCATAGTCTACATAGTTTATTTTGGTTTAATACATTAATCAATCTGTGTTTAAGCCAGGGTTCGCACTTACCCCTTCTTAAATGTAAGATGAGACATGTGCGTCCAATAGCTTTGTTGTAAGTGCGCACCCCTGTGATTTTCTTTAATTCTATTTGCATGGTAGATCGTAAGGTGACCTGAGTGAACATTTCGTTTTTTTTTCTTTTTTATAAAAATAAATACGGTTTTAAAATATTTTTCTTATTAAAATCAGCAGCAGTAAGAAAAAACGCAAAATAAAGAGCAAAAAAAAAAAAGAAAATAATTGATCATGATGTGATACTTGTACTTTTTTTTCTTGTACATTCAAATAGTTTTTCACAAGGTGTTTTTAATTTTCTTGTTTTTTGAACCAGTTGGTTCCTTATTTAGTGTTTCACTTAATTTCATTGCTTCATTTGCCATTCTGGTTTAAATTGAGTATAGCTTATGATCGCTATTTTCAACGAAAAATTTACTAACTGATATCTAAAAGCCAATATATTTCAGAGGTAATGAATAAAATTGAAATCTTATGCCACATTCAATGTTAATATAAATACTTGATGGAAATGACGTCGGATTTATAATCGGTTTATAAAAGAGTTATAAGCAAAATTAAAGGTGAATTACGAGAGTCGGATTTTTCACGTAATGGTACACACTTGCCTCATCATAATGGTACGCACTTGCTCCGCATAATGGTACGCATATGCCTCATGATAGTGGTACGCACTTGCCCCATCATAATGGTACGCACTTACCCCCACCTTACTTTAAAGAAAGGGAAAGTGCGTACCGTCATATAAACTAATTGCAGTTAGAGCATTTGATCAAAATACCCCATGTATGTTATTAGTAGCTGTTACTCAAAAGAAACAACTTGCATGTCTTGACTTCAATTGCTTGGTATGACTACAAGAGAATCTGAAACAAAACCTTCTCAATCTTTACTTAAGAGTTTTTTTGAAGACATTTAAGTTATCCCTGATTGTGTTTCGTCTATTGAATCCAGGTCTGAATTCTACCTATTGAAATTATCATTAGACAGTTATCTAGCATAGTCGATGTGTTGCAGAAGCCATTTCAAGACAGTGTTGATATAATTCCCAGTGGACGCACTTACCCCGTGGACGCACTTACCAGAACTCACCCTATGTTGTTTTTATAGTATAATACTGTCAGCCAAGGTTACAATTCTAAACTGTAAAATTCAAAGTAATAAACTGTAAAACTAGAAATTTTAGCTTCTTAATGTAAAGTTAGCAATTTTACAGTTTATTACTGTAAAATTTAACTATATTATACTGTAAAAACAACAGTATAATACTAGCAACAGAGGTTACATTTAAAAACTGTAAAATGCACGGTAATAGCAATTTTTGTAGTTTATTACTATAAAATTAGCTCTATTATACTACAAAAACAACATTTATTTTTACAGTGTGTTTATGCACTATTTCTACTTAGACGAATAGAATATTAAAACCTCCATAGCAAATAACGTTCTCCTGGGAAAATCTGAAAGTCTAGTCGTCAGAGATACTTACAGAAATGTGTTGGTACACACATCCTTTCTTTGCTTATTTCCTTCTTATGGCAAAGTTGATCATTTTTTGCGCATGATTCTTCCACTTAGCGCCTTCCGGAACCTCTTGGTCTTCCCAAAGGATTATTTTCCTCTTTCGAAGAATATTTCATCCGTTTGCATTGCTTTCTTTAGCGCGTAACTACATCCACTTCAGTGGGTATCCATGACTCCTTAAGGAAGCGCAAGTGTGATGCTAAGTTGATCTTCTTCTTTTGTTTCTTTTTCGGATGGTATTGAGAAAATGACGGTAAAATACGGACTGTTAAAAAAATGCAAATAACAATAAAGTGCTGGCAACTATTTATATTTTAAGAGTAGAAACATAATTCAATGAAACAAAAGTTTGTTTTTATAATTATATTAGTATAAAATACGGTAGATTGAATAGAGCGGAAGATAAATATACTGAGAGCGAAAATTTTCTGGTTGTGTGCTGTTTGATGTATTTCATTACAAAAAATAAGTTGTTACAATTACTCAAACGTTAAAGAATAAAAAAAAGTTCCGTTTATTTCAAAACAAATATTACGCTCTAAATGGCAAGAAAATTTTAGAAAAGAAGAATTTTCCATCAATTTTATTAGAATAATAAAAAACAACATTTCAAAGAAAAAACTAATTAACTATAACCTTAAAAACGCTCGGAAGAGCGTTAGATTTGTTTTGTGTTTATATTAGCTTTCTGAGTACAAGTAATAAATATTAGCTACAATTTTATTCTTTAAATGAGTTTTAAAACAGTGCTTTTTTTATCGAAAGGTGAAAAAAAACCTAACTGAAAGCCTCTTAACATCTAGCCTTTATCCATCTAAAAGAAATAAGAAAGCTAGAAGCAAAATATAATATTTTGGAGTGCATACAAACTTTTCAAGAAAACAAAACTTAGAAAATTTAATTAAAAGTAAATTTAAACTGTCTTACATCGTTTGCATTTGTGCTGTAATGTTTCCTGGTATCTATAAAATTTCATTT
This sequence comes from Uloborus plumipes, assembly GCA_038373865.1. Taxonomy (NCBI): domain Eukaryota; kingdom Metazoa; phylum Arthropoda; class Arachnida; order Araneae; family Uloboridae; genus Uloborus; species Uloborus plumipes. Next base: position 76,633 of record JAXGGA010000945.1, read on the forward strand.
AAAAATAATTGAAAAATTCACTGAGAGCCGGAAAATAAATTATTTCGCTTTTAACATTATCTTTCGGCAAAGCAAAAAAAAGTGCATAGCTTATGCTTATCCGAGGTTCAGAAAAAAATTGTATTTTTCAACTTTTGGGGATGAGTTTTTAAACATCCATACTAGTTTAATACTAAGAGGTAGATTGTATATTTGGGACACTACGCAACTTTTACTATTTTTAGTTTCGTTAAATGTTTTGTTCAAGCTGTAGCTTCTTTATGTCATGAATTTTTCTTATTCAAAGAAGTAATACTTTAAAATTAAAAAAGAAAGTGCAATTAACTGACGCATGACGTTTTGTTGTAAAGGCCTCTTTGGCAATCGCTCTCTTTATGAGCTCCCACATATGCTCAAGGAGATCGTATCTGGTAAGTTGCTAGTCCAGGACAGAACCGAAATGTTTTTTTCTTTTTTTATTTGAAGCCAAGCATGCAGTAACGCTTTTATGACATAGTGCTGAATAATGCATTATAATATAATGCTTGTCAACCCAATTGCTTGTTTTAAAATTAAAAAAAAAAGTATAATTAACTGACGCACGACGTTTTGTTGTAAAGGCCTCTTTGGCAATCGATCTCTTTATGAAGTCCCACTTATGTTTAAGGAGATCGTATCTGGGGGCCTGTGCTAGTTATCTCGTCTCACTCGATATCGGCTGCCCGTTTTCCCCTAACCGAACCACCCACTTTTCACCCTTCATCCGAGAGTTGGTGTGCTGGTCTGTGCAGCGAGTCGAGGACGAGTTCAAGTTCACGTATCAAAGGGTAGGAAGCATGCTAGCCAATGGGGATCCCTTGAAGTGATGACATCAGTGGAAGCGCGTAAGTTTCGTTCGCGCTACGCATTAATTTTAATGTAAACATTAAAATCGCAAATCGCGATATAGTTTTGAATTTTTAGTGTCGTTTGGGTCACTTAGGGTAGTGTAAATCTAAGTTTGCAGTTTTCTAAAGTGTGATCACTGAGAAACTCGCGAAAAACTGCGAAATTTGCGAACTTTTTTCAGTTTTTCCTTTATAACTCGTAAACTATGCACCATTCGATGTTTTGTGTGCATACCCATTTTAAAGAACGCTAAATTTTCAACAAGTTAAGATCAAATGGCGCTCTGTAGGATCAATAGTTTAGGTAGTTTAGGAGATATCGTACTTCAAAAATTGGTGATTTTTTACAAAAAATGAAAAAAAGTATGCTTCGATCATATTTTGGACCAAATATTGACGTACATTCCTATTCTACAAGACAGTAATTTGACATGTAATTATAGTACATTCAATCAGCTATCATTTAAGCCAAAACATAAGTCTGTAGGTTGGTTTCATTGTTTCATCTACAATAGCGAGAAGATAAAAATATGAAAGTTTTAATTTTTTGAGAAATGAGAAAAAGTGTTTTCTAAAAAGAATAGGAGAGCAGTGGACAGTAAAAAAAATGCATAGAATTGTATAAAAAAGCTAACCCTGTACGAAAATATTATTTTAAAAAAAAATTAACGGGGCAATTTCGCTCATTGTTTTGCTATTTTTATGATTGTTCTTTTTGATTGTGGTCTTATCCCGACTTTTTTCAGATTTTCCTTTATTACTTACTATGCAATTTTTAATGATACATGTTCCAATTTTAAAGAACACTAAATTTACAACAATTTAAGCTCTAGTAGTGTTCTGTAAGATCAACAGTTTAGGAGATATTAACAATTTGTCGTTTTTTGCGAAAAATGAAAAAAAAAAATGCTTCGATCATATTTTAAAGCAAATATCGGCATAAATTCCTATTCTTCATGACAAAAAACAGTCATGTAATTACAGTACATCTAATCAGCTTTCATTTTCGCGTAAAAATAAGTCTGTAGGTTCAATATTTCATTTACAAAAGTGAAAAAAACAAATATTCGGAAATTTTAATTTTTGGAGAAATACGAAAAATTGTTTTTTAATAAGAATGGGAGGGCACTGGACAAAAAAAAAAAAAAAACCGCATATAATGGTATAAAGAAGGCATTGAAATATTATTTTCAAAATTTAAAAAATCCCTAGAGGCCTCTCTCATCTGTAGAATAGATAGGTTAAAGTAAACAAAAGAATAAATAAAGTTGTAGCATCTTTTAAACAATGCAGCTATTATAGTTCTTCCACAGAAAAGTTACTTAAATTCTTTGAAAGTGCATTAAAACGCATTTTATCAAGCAAAAAACCTCGTTCCTAAATAAAATATCTCGAATTTTATTTACAATCCGTTGCCAATAATTAAAAAATAAATAAATTTATTAATTAATAATAAAATACTCTCTACCCAGGTTGCTTGAACGGTTGCCCCAAAAGTAGTATTCACTAGTGACTATTCACTAAAAAGTTAGTAGCGTGGAACAGGTTACTTGAACGGTTCAATGTTGAACGAAAAATTGTTCAAATCGAAAATTTAAATACGGGAATGAAGTATCCTTATGACATCTTTCGAACAAAAAAAAAAGTTTGTTCAAATCGGATTGTTCACTAAAAAGTTAGTAGCGTGGGACAGGTAGTTTGCACGGTGTACCGTTTGCACGGTTCAAAGTTGATCGAAAAATGATTCAAATCAAAAAGTAAAATGTGGGAGTATTCGCCGAGATCTTTCCAAAAAAAAAAAAAAATCGTTCACATCGGAATATTCATTCAAAAGTTATTTGGGCAAACAGACCGACCGACCGACACACTAATTCCCCATCTCAATACCTACTTTCCAATTTTTCATTTTTCTATATTTATTTAATTTTTTTCTTCCTTTTTAATTTTGTTTTGGACTTGGCGATATTTTTAAGATGCATTAAGTCACTTTTAATGTTTTTTACAGCTTTCTTTTTTACTTTAACGGGAAAGTAGGCTAAAAAGCAAAACATTGAGGTAAATTAACCTGTAAGATTGTTTCTAATTATGAAAATAATATTTTAATACCCTTTTATACCATGCTATGCGTTTTTCTGTTGTCCAATGCCCTCCTATTCTTATTAGAAAACGATTTTTCTCATTTCTCTAAAAAAATAAAATTTCCAAGCATTTGTTTTTTCACGATTGTAAACGAAATATTGTAACGAAACGAATTCATTTTTCTTCTTTTTAAGCTTAAATGAAAGCTGCTTAAATGTACTGTAGTTACATGTCAATTTTTTGTCATGTAGAATAGAAATTTATGTGGATATTTGGTCCAAAATATGATCAAAACATATTTTTTTCATTTTTCGCAAAAAATGACACATTGCTGAAGTACGATATCTCCTAAACTATTGGTCCTGCTGAACCCCACTTGAGCTTAAATTGTTGAAACTTTAGTGTTCTTTAAAATGGGGTTCACTTGCATCATCAAAAGTTCGTCAGATATGAGAATAATTTACAAGTAACAAATTTTATAATTAATAACAGTATTTTCTTTCATATAAAAATTATTTTGAATGTTACAATTAGTAATTATTTAATTTATTTTTCTACTATGCTTTGGTACTGCAAACTACTATATTTTTCATTCATTATATAAAAAATAGGTTGACTTCCAATTGTTAAATATTTTTACACTTTAAATTAATCGCATATTCGTTATGACACAGACAATAATAAGTTGCTTATGGATGTTGCATGGATTTCATTTTTTGCGAAGACTTTTTTTTTTATTTTTTCTTTATTTTATTTTATTTATTTATTTATTTATTTTTTGTGGTGGGGGGGGGGGGGTCACCACGAATTACCGCTCCGGGTGACACTCTTGCTAGCTACGCCATTGGTTCAATATATATCCGCATTAATTCGATGAGAAGAGGTGATACCATTGCGAGCGCTGAATCTACTCGAGTGCTCCTGACCACTCGTACAAAAACGACGGAAAAACCTGTTCGGCCGCAGGTTTCTCCGATCGATTCTTCAACCAGCACACCAACTATCGACTCGGCAGGGGAAAACGTCAAAAATGATCTCCCTTCCGACAGTTGCGCTGTCCCTACCCGATAGATCGGGTCGGAAGGGAGAACCAGCACAGGCCCCTGGTAAGTTGCTAGTCCAGGACAGAACCGAAATGTTTTTTTCTTTTTTTTTTTTTTTTTGAAGCCAAGCATGCAATAACACTTTTATGACATGGTGCTGAATAATGCTTTATAATATAATGCTTATCAACAGAAGCATATAAGCTGACAATTAGACAATTGCCCCTCTCAGTTGGTTATTTTCTCCTCTTAAAATATCCTCACAAATCATACTACAGTCAAAAAAGGGGTATTAATTGAAATAATTAATGCTAATCATTTCAAGATTATTAATATTTACTTTAAATTTACAAAATGAGCTTAAAGATTAAATATAGTTTTTGAATCTTTTCATAATCATTACATACTTGATCACTCACAGGGCTTTTTTAATTAAAAAAAACATAATTTTGTCAATTTTTTGAAGAAGGTCTCAGTTTCATCAACAGGACTTTCAATTTATTCCCTTCCCGATAATTTACTACTGTTCATTTGCTGCTGTTCCTTTTGGGGTTTTACAGAGTCAAAATCTTACCTGCAGCAGTTTTCCAATTTAATTTTCTTTGATTCAACCCATGTCAAAATATCTTTGAAGATTGAAGAGCATTCCTTGCGTTGCTTAGAAGACAAATTTTGTTCCAATTTCCCATTAAAAAAAATAATAATAATAAAAAGCCATCGGACGCCATCACATATCTTAACAATCATTACTGCATAGTTTTCTTTTAAAATACAGTAAATAAACTTGAATCTTTGATCTATTTACCCTCAAGAGGATAATATGTAAAAAAAGCATATTAGCTCGGAATGTCATTAGTGTGGAAAATAACTTGTAATTAGGCGGGAATAATGAACTTTTGTCGAAGTTGATTGTATGCTCTGTCGCCTTGCGCTCAAACAGCAGGTCAATATGACCGAATTCAACAGTATTGTTCCATGAAAATAAGCGGACACGAATTTATATAAATTTTCATGGAAGATCTGTTACATGTAGCTTCAGATTTAACTGTCGTAAGAAAGAAGATGCCTCAACAGTGTCCCGAAGAAATGCCATTAAGCTCCGTCAAGCAATGATCAGTAGAGGCACATAAATAGTTGCTTTGAATGGAAGTTTTTAGTAATCATAATCTCTACGGATTTAAATAAAAACCATTTAACAATTTATGGTATTTATATAGACGTTATTATTTCCGGGTAGCTTGCAAAAATGTCTCACTACATGTGCAATTATTTCAGCTTTATTTTTTCAACTTTTAATCTCTGTGGGTCAAAACTCATTCAAATAGAGGGGTCTGAGCCAGTTTTGGCACGCTTGCGAAAGCAGTAATGAAAACATTAGTACATAATTTGCATAGTAATAATAATGTGAAAATTTGTGAGGTGTCTTAAAAAAATCATAACATATATTTTCTATTTGGAAATTTTTCAACATTTAGGGGAGAAAAAAGAAAAATGTGTTTGTAAAAACTTTGTCAAACCGCCCTAATTTTTCCATACATTGTCTGTATTGTATTTAAACAAGACAGTAATAATACATTCAAAATAAAAGCTAACTTTACTTAAAATGCATTTAAATACACAAATGATTTATTTTTTAAATATTTTGTACAATGCAATATGAGTTTATTAGATATAATTTTAATATACTGCATTTTCAAATAAAAAATGTACTAAGATACATTAAAACAATATCCAGCTTTAAATGATAGCACGATCAATTGATCTATTAAAGAGTAAAAAGCTCACATAACAGATAACTTTTACTATTTCATTGCCTAACCCTTTGTTTCTTTTAGGCAACTAAAGACAATATTGACTCATGTCACGGAAAGTAGTTTTGACAAAGAGAATTCATTTGAGAAATGAATGAAGACCAAGACATGAAAACCACTCTTTGATGACAGAAAAATGCTATTCACTGTCTTTACACGAAATGTGGGCGCATTAAGTGAACTTGACATCAGGATATAAAATCTTCAACTAAAGCGATCGATTAGGACAAAGGCTTTCGCTTTTCACCTTTCTTTTCTCGCGTAGTTAATGGGCTGTTATTAGACAAGTTGTGTAGATAGTCTTGGATTGGGTCTCTATAATGACACTATCGTAATCTATATTTCATAGAAAATCTTTTATTAACGGAACAAATATCAAAAAATAAAGATATCGATAAAGTAGGATTCTGAATATTTCTTTCGCGATAAGAAATGAAAGCAGTTTTACCTCCACACAAGATCTGGTTATGATTTCACTGAATCCCTCCTAGTTTTTCAAAACAAACTTTATTTTACCCGTATTCGCCAAGCATGCTTTATATATGTATCTTTCAAATAAAAGGTAAAATTATGACAGAGAACTATGTCTACATGAAAATGCATATTTCTTACTAAGATCATGTTGATTTCTGGTATATATATTTAAAATTATGGATTGTATTGTTCTTAAAGGTATATATACCTTAATTACCCTTTTTTAGATAAAACGTGACATTGAATTTTTTGTGAAACAAAGAGAAAATATTACTCGATAAATAGAACTTCTAATAAGAAGAACGGTTACTTTATAATAATATAAACACTTAAATAAGTATTACATTCTATGCTATAATTGCAAAAAAGAAAATTTTGGTCTTTATTGAAAGTCTTTATTTTCGTCTTTATTATTCGTCGTTTTCTCTCAATTAGATGCAATCAATGCGTATTTGCGCTGCAATCTTACTAAACATATCCTGAGAGAATGTTTCTACTTTATCCTAAAATAAAATGACTTTAGGGGAAAAACATTTTTGAATTATCTAAAACTGCATAATACATATAGTTAATTTTCATACTGTATAATCTGAATATGGTGTTGAAAGAATACACATTTGTCAAAAAATTGAGCAGAAATAACTTTTGTGAAATAGTTGATTTATGTGCTCATTTTTACTTACCTTGAATGAAAGACATGTCGTTTGATGCCTAGATAAACCAAAAAAATTAATTACCTTTCAATAATGCCATTTTCAAAGCTTGCAATAGAGTTTTCAGTCAAAGTTAATTCAAGGAATACACTTCTCATTGTTGACGTCGTAAAGCAGTTACAACACTGGCATTGCACACATTGATTGAAAAGTTCCAAGGAAATATTGTTATTGCATAATATTTTGCTGACATTGTTAAAGGCGTATTCGCACATAAAGTTATACTGACAGTCCATTTTAAAGAAGTTTTAAGTGCTTTAATAAAGAGTATTTAGAAGTTGCCGCTTATACACTGGCGGAAAAAAAATCCCAAACCAAGAAAACTTGTGTTAGATAAACGAAGTTTGGTAGAAGTGTTTATACAACTGAAAGATGACATCGATTGAAATTTCGCGTTCCGTGCATAAGCGTGGCGCAGCTGGCGTCACTCAGAACATGCAAATAAGGCTTGTTTTAAAAGCGTGTTGTGAAGCTCGTGTGTATCATTTTTCCGTGAAATTTGAAGAATTGCGTTCATGTTAGCTAGGAATGCCTTTAAGAAGACGAAGAAGCCATTATCAACAGCTCACCGAGTTTGAACGAGGTCGTACAATTTGGCTACGAGAAGGTGGATTTTCATTTCGCGATATTGCAGAAAGACTTGGGTGGAAATGTTTCCACCATGCAGGATTATTGGAAGCTATGGGCAAGGGATGGTACTACCTCAAGAAGATCGAGTTCCAAGCTGCCACGTGGCACGACTGAGAAGGAAGATCGCCGAATCTTGCGTACGGCTGTGGAGCATCGTACTGCATTGCCTTTTCCGACGGCAGTGGTACCACGACAGAGCTCACTGGAGGTGGGAGTGGAGATCTGTTGTAACTTTTGATGAAAACAGATTTTGAATTAGTGCTAGTGGTGGCTGTATATTGGTCAGAAGGAGGCCAGGAGACAGCCTACATCCAAGCGGTCTACGGCCTAGACGCACGGGACTCACACTTGGAGTTATACTCACACCTGGAGCAATTTCCTACGACAGCAGGGGCATTCTTGTGGTTATCCCAAACTCACTGACTGAAAATTTGTCGTCAGTCTGTTAATTTAACCAGTAGTACAGCCCTTCATGAGTAGCATTCGAGGGGGCTTTTTCCAACAGGATAACGCTCGCCCTCACATCGCTGCTGTAACGCAATGTGCTCTACAGAAGGCTGACATGTTACCATGACCTGCAAAATCACCAGGTCTGTCTCCAATTGATAACGTATGGGATATCATGGGATGGCACCTCGAGCATCATCCACAGTCAGCAATGACTGTCTTAGGATTGACACAGCAAGTGCAACAAGCATGGAACTCCATACCATAAAGTGACATTCGGCACCTGTATGACATAATGCATGCACGCTTGCAGGCTTGCCTTCAAAATTCTGGAGGTTACACCCTCTATTAAATTAACATAATTTCACATTTACACAGCATTTTCTTGAGCTTAAATTAGCCAGTGATCTTGTACATTTAATCAATTAAACATGTTAACTAGACAATTGCATTACCCGAATTTCATTACTCTACAGTAATTTTTTCTTGGTGTTGGGATTTTTTTTCTGCCAGTGTACAATATCCAATACCAGGTAAACATTCTAAAATTAAGTAAAATAACTTTAAAATTCTGAAATGATATTAATATTGGACTACAATGGAAATTATTCACATATTATTAAATGAAAGGTTCAGGAGTACAACTGCATCCAGGACAGTTGTTGATGATACCAAAGTAAACAAAGGTTTTCCATATGGAAATGTTTTCGTGTTGAAAAAAAAAAATAAGATTAGTAGCACCTGTATAAACTTAACAGTGAAGATTTGATCATCTCAGTAAAGAGTTAAAATTATGAACAAGCGATTATCAAAATATCCTAGGTATTCTTTTTTTGAACAATAGAAATTCTGGAATTTTCCGTTGTATCAAGAATTTAATAATTTTTCAATTATTATTATTTCTCTGAAGAATTCCACATTATTATCCTTCTGATTCTAAAGCTTATACCCATTTAATCCAGCATTAATGATTCTAATTTACTTGATTAGAGTATTAAAACTCGTTACACTTTCAACTTTTAAAATTATATATAAGATACAAGGAGACTTTTCAATTTTCGTACAAATCAGCTTTTTTGAAATTCTGACATTTCTACCATTCATTATAAATGTAATATGAATGAAATCAGCACAGTTTAAACAATGCACATTAAACATTATTTAATTCGTTATCAGTTACATTCAGCGGAAATAAAAACCCTTGAAACCAACTTACACCTAAGTTTATGATTATTTTCACTCTAACTTGGAATGAAACATGCCTGATAAGAAGTACAGAAAAGTCTGTAAGCATAAGAAAGAGAGAGAAAGAGAGAAGGGATTACGGAGAATGATGTGAAGCATGGTTAATAGAAAAGAAATTATACCCTGTCAATAATTTGGACTTGGCTTTGATAAGTTAAGTCTTTATATCCCCCAATGAAAAGAAGTGCATAAGACGGCAATGATGATGCAAGTCATCCTTGTCAGTAGGCATTAATTTTTCTTGCTAGCTTAAGCCGGATCCATGTAACCTAATCTTGCATTGGACAAATAGTGATTTATACTTTAAGTTATTCTTTGTGTTTGTGTTTGATTCTTTTATTGAAATGATAGCAACGATTAAGCTATGTTAGAAACAAAAGTTTCTGACATAAAATAAAACCAATCTGCAATTGCTGCCATTAGGAAAAAAATTAATTATTAGATGTGTTACATTTAACGCCATTTTTTATGGACACTGAAGACTTTTTATATTTATTTCAGAATAAAATCATGAATTACGATGTAAATAACACGTTTTCAAGGTTAAAAGCTGAGTGTATTTTTATTGCCATTTGTATCCATGGAATTATGAAATGTTATGGTTACAGGAAAAATGTTTCAACAGCAAAGAAAGATATAATTTTAGTCTAAACCACATTTTTTCACAAATATTTCGTTGATGATGGAATCTTTTGGATTTTTCTAATATTTACGTTCATAAACGTTCGTAACATGAATTCATGTTATAAAAATGTAACCGAAATTACAAAATGATTCTGCTAGAAAATGCATCTGCCAGTATAAATTTATGTGCATCAATTAAGCATCCCAAATGAAATACAAATTATGTTCAATAAGAAACCTAAAGTAGTAATTTTTGGTAAAATGTTGAAAGATAAAACGTGTAGTTTTAAGTTTAAGAGCTTCTTCGAAGTCAGAAATGGTCTCTACAGAAATAGTGATGTTATTTAAAGCTCATCATTCCTGTAAAGGGAATTAAAACTTCGCAGAATTAAAACTATTTTACGCGATATCTTTTCTGTCAATCTGATCACAATTTAGATATCACCAAATAATTATTTTACATAGTTTAAAAATTATCATGGAATTAGACAAGGATTACCAAACAACTTATTTTAGAAACAAAGGGCTGCAAATTTTAAAATGCAAATCTAAAATTTCAATTCTAAAGTAACGTCAGATCTGCATAATTTATTTCAATTCCGGCTTTCCTTTCTGAAATCTAAAAATCAATATCCGATTTCTTAGAGGCTTAAGGCTTTTGCAGATAACCCTTTCAAAGAAGGAATAACATTTTCCATTTAGAAAATCCATCCAATAATCAAATATATCTGAATTTCTCAACACAGGCAGATTAGGATGTCGCTAAGAATATAATAGCTCAAGTTTTTTTTTTGTGAGAGTTAATGGATAAATTGCGATGTACGTCTTAAAAGGAAATGAAATCATTGTGCCGCAGCAGTTACAGAGCTTTTCTCTAAAGTAGGGAAAATTGAAACATGACATTAATGAAAAGCGTATTAAAGCAAATTATTGCGTACCTATAGTAACACCCCAAGTAAATTTTTGGAACATTGTAAATAAACCATTTTTTTTGAAATACTATGAGATTCAAGAATGATTTAATCGGAATTTTTTTTTAAGTTTTTTTTTTTTAAGTACGTATATAGATTGAAAATTAACTGCATTATTAATAATACAATACAAATAATTGGTACTAAGTGTCTTAGCGATAAAAGCTAAATATATCTTCAAAGCTAACAGAAGCTAAGTATTTGCAATACATATATGTTTTATTAAATTTAAGCTGCATTTTCTGATTTGTGTAGTATTTAGTGAGCCTTTTTATTCCTTATAATTAAAGAAATATGTAATTAAAACACCACATTTAGTTCCAGTTTTCTTCAGTGTGTGCATATTAAAATCCACAGTTAAAGCTCCTTTGGTTTCCTAATGGAGATTTTTTCTGATACCTTCTTTTATTTGAAGTTTTCGATTAATCGAAGAAGGTCCTTAAGTAACATAGTCTTATAAAGTTGATGTTGATAACGTTGCATTGATCAATTTATCTGTATTAATTGTTGCTTTATTTGATTTGTTGTTTAAATATACTTTTCAACATTATGAGGTTACATTATTCAATCAAAGCATAGCTTCTGTCAGTCCGTCTCACAACTGCCTCTTTTTAGTTTTTTAATTAAAAAAAATCACCCTCCCGAATGATTTTAAACCCCCAACCACTCAGTTAGTAGCCGAAAGCACAAGGCGATTCCGTCACGGAAGCTTCACTCTAGATCCCTTAATAAACGAGTTAACTTTGAAGATGGAACATATTTTATGTCTTTTTTTTTCAGTTTAGGGGAAAGTTGGGTAAAACCGGGTAGTCGGGAGCAAACCAGTTACCCCCTTCTAGCCTCTGTAAGCGCTGCAACCGCGTGAAAAACAAAAGAACTACCTTCCACCTTGATGAAGAAGCAGTGGCGATTGCATCAGATAGCAATAGACATGCTTATCTCGTTCCTGTGAAGGAAATTCTATTTGACTGGTTTTTGCTTACGATTTTTGAGCAAAACAAAACCGAATTGTACTACGTTCCTGTTTCTGCAAGAATAAAGGTATGTAGCTCTCTTTGTACAGCATTTAATTACCTTCATTATCATTGTAAGTATTTGTCTGTAGCGTTCTGTATAGTCATTTGACGCCATGTCTTATGAAAGCTTTATGTGCGGGGTGAATCCGGGTACTAACCGAGGGGCAAAACCGTGTACCCGGTTTCACCCCTTGATTTTTAAAACATAATAAGTCTATTATATAATTAAAAACAATTTTTATTTTACCAAATTATTTTACAATGAGGTTTTAAGACAAGATATATTAACCATCGAATCTGACAGCTTCGGAACCCGAACAAATCAATTTACCCTGCAGTTCTAAGTCCATGTCTCCTAACCCTAAACCTATTCTAGATGCATCATTCAGTGTTTCACCTTCCGAATTAATGCCTCCACCGTACACTGAGAGAAAGACAAGGGCGAAGGAGGACAAAAGAAAAGTTAAAACTGTAATTTTGACGGGCTCCCCATACAAACGTCAACTTCAATCTACACTAGAAGCGAAGAAAAAGAAAAATGATAAAAATAAGACCAAATGTGGACACAAAAAAAAAACCTGATGGAAAGAACAATGAATCAAAGAAAAGGCAACAGCAAAAAGTTAAGTCTAAAAACAGTTAAACTAACTTACAGCTCATTAATGTGTCTTGTTATACTAATTATGATATTTTATGACAGCAGTTAACATATGTTGCTAAATAAAACTTGAATTTTGTGGAAACTTTTAATTTTCTAATTTTCCCATAGCAATAACATATCTACCCGGTTTTACCCCACTAGTGGGGCAAAATGACTTTTTTTTACAAAGAAATTTGCAAAAATTCAAAAAAAAAAAAAAAAACTGAAATATTTTCAAGACTGCGGTTCCATTAACAGATAAGTAGAGTATACTTTTGCCAAATTTTGTTCCTCTATGTTAAAAACTGTGAGTTTTGGGAGCCTTCAAACCTTAGGTACCCGGTTTTACCCTACTTTCCCCTACTTCCTTCGTCACTTTACAATAAGTATAACTAGACAAAAAAAGATGCCTGCAGTGGGAGGAGTGGAACACCAACAGTGAGAGATGATTATATGAATAAAACAAGTTGATGATTCTAAGTTATGTATATTATTATAATATGTCAGTAATATTCAGCCCAGTAGCTTAGTAGTAGTGCTTTGCGCTTCCACCCCGCAGACCCGGGTTGTGCAAGGTCTATTCAGCCTTTCATTCCATTAACGGGTGAAGAAATAAGTACCAAGCCTGCTTGGGAGCTAACCTCAAGGAGTTCTGCAATTGGCTAACTAGCTAACCCAAACAGTTACCTTGCAACAAAGAGCGATTTGGTCACGAAAAGTTTAGTTGTTTGAACTACATTAAAAAAACAACTATAATAATATTTACAAAATAAAAGTAGAATTTCCATTCGCAAAAAATAGAACTTTAAGAAATTTTAGTAATAGAACTAAAAGAAATTGAACTGTTTCCAAAAATTTACTTACGAACACTAGTGTCTGTGTCTGATACGTTGAATATTATTTTATTAAAAATAATATTTTCGAGCTAATGCCATGTTAAATTTCAGCTAATATGTTCTGTATTGCATACATATACAATAAATACCGGAGTACTGTAATACATATTATACTAATACTGGCAAATATTGACTTAGGTTACTCCAAATTAGAAGAGATAATTGTCAGTGAATCTTCGTATTCATTTATTTATTTTTAGCAATGTCTACGAATTGGAAAGGAAATTATTCAGAAAGAGAAAATACAGCAAATAATAAATTATTACAAGCAGTTGAAATGGTTGTAAAAGAAAATAAAATTATGCCGAGACGTGGCAGCTTTCATGAAGATATTAAACACAACTTTTCTGATGTATATAATCTTTGTATTTGTTAGGGAATAGGCAGATATGGAATATTCAGTATAAATGTCCAAAATGAGAATGGAATTGTATCCTGTTTATCACAAAAAATGACGTTAACGTAGCTGCGAAAGATGAAATCATCATGAAACTAGCCCCAAACACAATTGAATCGTTTATTTCGAAAAGGTAACATCTCTATTTTGATCTCCTCTGTCTCTTTAGAAAACTAAACAGCGCACGGTTACATTTTTGAATGTCATAATCAATGAAAAAATGCCTTTAGTTAAGTACACAGTTACTGCAATAATTTACCAAATAACCATTGATTATGACATTCAAAAATATAACCGTGCGCTGTTTAATTTTCTAAAGAGACAGAGGAGATCAAAATAGAGATGTTACCTTTTCGAAATAAACGATTCAATTATTGTAGGGCAACAAACCTGCAAGGTCCTGCCTTTTCCTGTTTTAACTAATTTAAATGCAATGTTCGTTCAATTAAATCGTCCGGTATTTTCTTCTGTCAGTAGAAGACAAACCTTGCCCCTATCCTAGTTTATGGGAGTCCCATGCATTCCTTATTTGAAGGTGGTGTGGAATGAAAATGCTAATATGTGGGTTGAGTATTAATGTGATCAAGGAACTCAATTTTACAGATAAGCAATTGAAGGGGCAAATGGATAAAAGTGATAAGTGACATTTTTTTAAATTTCTAGAAAAAGGGGTCATATTCTTATTCATTTCTAATTCATATTCTTAGCTACCAACCATTTCTGTGACTAAAAGGACATGATACTGATGGACATATCAACCTTCATCCACGGCAAAAAGTAAGTTTCAAAAGTTGTCACATATCATCTTTATCCACTTGCCCCTTCATTTATAAACAAATATCTGTACCTAAACAGAAATTATCTAATGCTTTTGCACTTGCCCCTTCATTTATAAACAGACAAATATCTGTACCTAAACATAAATTATCTAATGCTTTTGCACTTGCCCCTTCATTTATAAACAGACAAATATCTGTACCTAAACAGAAATTATCGAATGCTTTTTATTTTAATGTTTTTGTCTATTTGTTTTCTCATTTCATGAAAATGCTGCGTTGTGAGACAAATCAAAACATATTTCCCTAAAAAAAGCATCGAAGTTAAGAAAAAATACAATTACTTTTTCATGAAAATAAAGACGGACCTCGCAAACGTATCCTTAATAAATAAGATAAATGGTACAAAAATAGATAGAATAAAGAATTCAAGAGAAAAATGGAAAATTCATGTCAGGAGAATGATTCATGGTTTAGACTTTTTCCCCTCTATCAGATTTGAACTGATTTTTTGCAGTTTATAAAAATGTAGTAATATAATTTTAGATTTAAGTTTGTAATTAACATTTTGAGACAATAGAAAAGTAATTTATTTAGAATATTTCACTCTAGGCAGTTTTTAGAGCGTCTGTATTGCTATAAACGCATTTCACTGGCATTCGTTTCTAAGTTGTCTTAAATGGAAGTTTTCTGCTAAAGAACGATTAAAAATGCTCTGATTAGCTTTGTGAAAAAATATTTAGTACGTGGGTATAGTTACATTAAAAACTAAACGAACTAAATGTTTAAAAAACAAAAGAATCTTTTTTTGAGGGGGAGAGAGCTATGCCGAAAGAATAAAATATTAAGGGATTTAAACAAGTTATTGAAAAACACGTTTTTCTTCTAGCATATATGAGCATTTTTCGCTCTCAGTTATCTTGTTGAACTGGAGCTATGATTAATTCTCTATGTCATTTTAATTATTTTTTGAAGATAATTTTTGATTCTCTTTGAACGTTAGTTTTTCTTTGTTTTAAGCCAGTGGTTCCCAAAGTTAAGACCTTCACGGACCCCCTCCTGAATATTTACTAACTTCGAAGACATCAATTCCGCATCTAGCGTCAAACTAAGGTATTTAGGATGGGAGATTATATAAACAATTGACTTGTTTATTTTTAATTTTGGGAGAAAGGTTTCTCTTTTTCTTCTGTCATTAGAAGACAAGCAATATTTGCTTTTTTTCGATTTATCAACGGTTTTAGCTGTTTCGCCCAGTCTTCAATATGGGAACGATTTAAATGCAATGATTTTTTGTGATGTCAGTATGTGAGTGTCGAATGGCAATGTCATCTGCATATCATGCATCATTATCAATGTGATCATGAACAGTGTTCATGTAGAGGAGAAGAAGGAGTGGGCTACGAAGCGATCCCTGTGAGATGGCTGCCGAAGATCTATGTGTGTCCTACAGAATTTTTCATTGACCCTCACGACAAATATTCTTTCTCGTAGAATGCTGTCGAACTCTAAAAGGACATTACCTGATATACTAGAGGAATGTAATGTGCATTGTTGCCCGGCCGAAGCACATTACGTTCTTTTCTACCTGGTACCTGGTGAAACCGGAAGTAAGTTTAAAAAACGGTTGTTAGCAAAAAAAAAAAAAAAAACTTTTGAATCAAAATCTAGGTCGATTAAATCTTTGAAAATGACACTGAACGAAATGTGTCCCACAAAAAATTTGGAATAGTTTTGCCCCCCACTTCGTCCAGATCAATTGTTGATATCATAAAAGACAAAAACCCGGACAGACCGTGCACAAATTTCAGTAGTATTGACCAGTTCCGTCACTCGGCTTTGTATGTAATATTTAGGATAGTGGTTTTCTGCTCTGTTTTCCTCTCTTTCAAAAATAAAAATACACAACAAAGTTACGTAAGAAATTTAGCCATAGTTTTCTTTTGAAATATAATTACGCCATATTTAATTTATTTAATAACTTTTAAGTCCGTCAAAAAATGAATTAAGTTAGAAAAAGCTCAGAGCACAACATCAATGTTCTAAAAGTCTAGAGACATTACAGGATTTCATAAACATTCTAATATTTTACACATGACCAGTTGAAACCGGTTTTAAGCAGGTGAAAAGAGCAAAAAAAGTGTAGTCACAAAGAGTAGTTTAAAAAAGTTCTTCGCCAATTAATTATGCGCCAATGCAAAACACTGTTGCATAACACTTCAACTCTACTAATTCAAAAACATTTCTCTAATTTTTATCTCGTATCTTGAGGTGGCTTTACACTCCCGAAAAATCACCCGCTTCTATTCAATGAGTGCAGCTATTATTTTACTCACTCTTTTATCCATTGCATAGGAAACAAAACCTGCTGCTGTCTGAGCTTTGGCGAATGTCCCTCTTTTCTTGCTTGAAAAGATTTCTTTACTTCCATTGTTTTCTTCTCAGTATTTTACTAGATTTGTCTCTGATCTCTTTCTTATTTTCAAGCTTGCAGTGCATTGTTTAGTATTTATGAAAAATAAAAAGGTAAATAAAAATCATTCATCCCACTAAAGTCCCTTGACACCAATTTACTATACTGCTCAAATTAATTGGGACAAATCTATTTTTAATTGAACTAAGAAGTTGATTGCTAGCTAGTTCCAGCATGTGTAACAAACAGCTCTATTAGCTTTAATGTCGTCTGGATATCAGTTTCGCTTGAGAATTGACGTCGGTGAAAAATCATTAATATTTGACAGTTATTCAGCTGCTTTCTGCGAGAGACGTAAATAGCATTTTGCATTTGTGAATTTTATTGTACAAAAATGGAACACAATGCCTAGAAATTTAGCTAAGGTGATCATATTTAACATACACATATCCATGTCAATAACCAAAATACATTCTTGTGGTTTGTATTTGAAAATCGAACTTTTCTCGATTATTCTTTTGAATCTTCATTGCATACTGCATCAATGAAGTTTTATATTTATTGGCAATTAAAGTCTCATAATGTATTAGCTAGCTCTTGCAGATTTAATAATGCTATTTCAGAGCAAGAACCGGTCCTACATTTGTTCCTTCTTGGTGAGGGAAATTGTTCAGTTTCAATGCATCTCATTAGACGTTAGGAAAATATCAATTTTCTAAAATGAGCGAAGCAATATTTTTTACAGCTGTAAATGTGTAACTGCTAAGCGTTGTTATCTGAGCTAACTTTCTAGGAGTTGTTCTCATGTTTAGCACGCTTATATATAAATGAACGAATGCAAAATGTTACCAACTCCTGTCATAGAAACAAACTGAAGAATTGTTTAATAATCCAAATTTCTCATCACCAGAACTACGCTAATGAAATAGACATCCAGATTGCATTGGGGCTCTAATGGAACCTTTATTAGAGAGACCCGCTGGAGCTAGCAAAAAGTCAACTTGAAAGTCTGCGAAAAATAACTGTATCCCAATTAATTTGAACAATATAGCAACTTTTAAGCGGTAGCTGCTATGTTCAAAAAAGTGGAGTCTACGCATCGGAAAGTAGTCATGCGTCACTGTATAATATCTACGGCGCCTCCTAATGAAAAACTCCGCAGTTTGCATTCTTATATTGAAAATGTTTCGAGATAGGGGAAAAAGTGTTTTTAGAAGTTGTAGAGTATCTTTGTTTTAGTACAAAACATAATTTTTTGATTTTAAAGCAAGGAGTAGAGCAGTTAAAACATGCATTTGACTTTTCGTTCCGTTTTAATAAGATCACGAAAAATGTATGCGCATTTCTGCCGCTCCTCATACAGGGTGCGGCAGAGAAACTTGCTGATTTTAATTGGATGCTAATTAGCAAGGAGTGATCAGAAAGGTGTAGAGAGAGTCTCATTTTAAAGAGGAAGTCCTGAAGTTTTGTTATCTTACAATTTAGTCGTCGCCATGTGTTGGACAAAGGATCAACGAGCGTTCGCCGCCTAGGCTTACTTTTCAAATAATCTTTCGGTGGTCGCCACTCAACGTGTCTTCCAAACTCTGTTCAAAATTCATCCCGGGAGTGCCATTCCTGGCCTGGAATCGACTGTTTTGCGGGTGAAAGCATACAGGGAAAGTGGAAGTGTGGAAAAAAAGTTCCAGGACGTCAAACGGATTTCCAGAACTCCAGAAAACGAGGGAGTCGTTCTTGTACTCTCCTAGGCGTTCGGCGCGTAAGCACACTGCTGCTCTGGGGAATACTGATTGCACACTGAGACAAATTCTTCACAACGAACTCCAGTTTAATCCCCGCAAAATTGCTGTGGTTCAACAGTTAAGTGATAATGTCTCCTTCAAAGGTGTCGTATCGTGGCTGCCCCGCTCCCCCGATTTGACATCGTGCGATTATTTTTTGTGGGGGTATTTCAAATTGATCGTTTACAACGACAAGCCCCGGACCCTGCAACACATGAGGAACAACATCCGTCTTGCTATCTACAACATCACAGTCGATATACTCCAAAGAGTGGAACAAAACTTCAAATCTAGGGTAGATCCTTGCATCATTAATGGAGGCCGCCATTTTCCCGATGTAATTTTCAAATCTAGTTAAAATAAAAATTAAGAATGAGTTAAATATCTTATAAAAAGAAATAAACTGATACATGAAATACTTTTTCCTTTATTGACTTTTCAAATCAGTAAGTTTCTCCGCTGCACCCTGTATTACACAAATTTCCGTAAGGTGCATTTTTCTACCTAATCTGTAATCTCTAAAACTTTGTAAAGCACTCTTTTTCCATATCTCGAACGGTTTTCGAGGTATTAATTTCAACAAAACAGTTTTCCACCAGGTGGCACCGTCGGTAATTTTATTAAGTAGTCGATGGTTACTTTACTATACCAAGACGGCACTTTTTGTAAATATAGTAGTAGGTGTTACGAAGTCAAAAGCGAGTATATATACACACAACGGTCGATTCAAACGTCTCGAATAGCATAAAATACGTTGCCAATATGGTAAAATAATAGCAGGGATATCAGACTAAAGGAAAAGTATTACTCTTACATATTGTAAACTCGTTTTTTAAATTAGTCACAATTATAGCTTTACGTATGTTCGATTTTATTTCATTTCGATCTTATTTCGTTTCTTATTCCGTTTCAATCTTATTTCGTCTTAGTTCGATTACATTTGTCCCTTCTTGTCTTATTATTAGTGTATTTGTCTTGCTATTTGGATCGGAAATTACATAAATTTTCGTTAAATCACTGAGTCCACACACAGCAGAAAACTAAATCATTACAGAGGACCACAATATTTTCAAAATGAAAACAGCTAGATTGAACTAAATAATAGTACACTGTGATTACTACTGTGAAACGCAGACAAAAAAAAATAATATAGGCAGATCGTTGAAATGGTGCTAAGATGGCGGCAATGAAGTGGAAGAGAGCCGTCTCAGCCAGGCGAGCGACGTTGCCTGGATTGCTGCCCGACGTCTGAGCATGAGAGTTTCTAAGGCTTTTCGCAACTGGAAAATATCTACTGAATCTGATAGTTTGTTTTTCTATCTTGTTGTCAATTCGTCTGAAAAAATACATGGCTGTTTCATTTAAAAATTAATTACTCATAAAAAAAAACCGTTAAAAAATAAATTTTTCATTATTTGGGGGTAATTTTGTGGTTAATGCGTGACCGGAAGATATTAACTGACAAAAACCAAATCAAATATTAGAAAACGTTACAAACTATTGCATTGCGAAAATTGGGCGTTCTCTTTGTTTTGCTAAAATTTTAGCTTTCTTTCTAATGTTTGAGCCTTTTTTATTAACGCTAATGAAGATCCCTTATAGTTTTGAAGCTGTTAATGAAATATAACCTATCGAGGGCATTTATATAATTTATATAATAAAAATAAAAGTTTAAAAGGGAAAAATCTACATGGAATTCTTCGTAACAATTCAGTCACGCATAAAACAGTTTTTAACTTTTTTTCTCTTTTGCGAAATGAGAACGTGTTAAGCACTTAGAAACTCAAATATTTAATCAATAATTTGATCACAAGTCTTTCTTTTTTGGAATTTTCCATAACCTTTCTATTCTTAAAATAAACAAAAAGCATATAACATTAATTTATGCCAGTTTTTTTTTTAAACTATAGGTTGAAGAACTTTATTTTCGGCATTACCAGTTTCATGTATAAAAACGTTTTGAATTTTGCCCTTAAGGCTTCTAATGTAAAATAGTTTCAAAATTCTTAAGGAATAAAAATATTTCATTGACATAAACTTACCCTCATAAGGACATATTTACATATTTTAAGTTGAATTTATTATTAGAAAGAGTGAAAGTCAATTTAAAAAACATTCAAAAGATAAAAAAAAATGCTTTTAAAGATTTTTTTAAATGATAAAATAATGTCATTTTACAAATCCTTTTTTGAAAAGTTTTTTTCAAAACAGTAAGATAAACTGAGATTGACTTTTAATTTCGAAAGTCTACTTTCAATTTTTTTTCATGTTTTGATACATTCTTTATTCCATTTTTTGCTTTTTTTTTTGGTTTAAAGTTTTTTTTTTAGAATGGTGGAATCAAGCTTACTTCTATAATCTGCTTCTTCGTATTTTTTTGTCATTTTATTCTGCCTAATACTTATATTTGCTTCTTTTCATTTTAAAAGGAAGAACGCAAATATCAAAATTTTGCATTTTAGTATTTTATGAAAACAAAAATATATAACAAATGTTATGTTATTCCGACAAACACTAAATAGGTGTTCAAATGAAATTTCGTTGAAACTATGACATAGTTTTGAGTATAAAAAAACTATTTGATTCCTCAAAATGGGAAAGATTAATTCATATTTTCGATATCTTACCCTGTATCTTATAGAAAATTTCTCAGAAAGCATACTAATAAGCCCCATCGAACTCCATTTCCATTTCTAAGAGTTTATAATCTAACACAAATACGGAATCGCATCTAAATGAACTACTCCTTTTGTGATACCGCTTGAATTTGAAAATCAATACCCTCATTTCCTACAAAGATTTAAGGAACTCAGACTGCCCTCTGCCAAGTAACAATGAAGATCTCCCTTTGAGAAGTTTTCAGCCATTAAACAAAATCAGATTCTATACGACACTTCAAAGATGCATCTTTAGATTTAAGAGTTAAAGGAATTAATTTCAGCTTTGAAGGCATCTATTCACAAATTTCTGAATTTCAAATAAATATCACAATGATTTCAAAAGACTTTGATTTCTGAGACCAAAAATAGGCAAACGTTATTAATTGCTTATAAAAGTTGTTTCGCTTAGTTAGTTAGTATTTCGAAAATCTACATTCCAAATGCTGCTTGGAATTTAAGTGTTAAAGATGTTTGTGCTGCTCTGCTAAGTGCAGAAGTCGTGTCTTATTACCAAAATTGAGTTATTGTCACGAGAAAGTTTTTTATAACATATTTTAACAACATACAAATTTTCTTGGTCTTATGTGAATGGGAAATATTTAAAAAAATCTAATAAAGTGAAATCTGGATCAAATACACTACGATGCAAAAGTTTAAACAAAATGCAAATGTATGAATAAAAAGAAAACTATTCAGCGAAATGCTTTCAAATTTCTGCTGCAGGTAGACAATATGTCCTAAATACTTGTCTGGAGTTTTTGAAACTATAACCGAAACAAAAATCGGAAATTACAAAAGACATTTTTTTGTTGGTTTTTTTGCTGTTGCAAAAGTTTAGACAGATGTCAGATTTTATGCAAATATCTCTTGAAATGTAACTGGTGAAGGGAAGGTGGGACTTTTTGCTTCGAATATAAGGTGCAGGAATTGCTGAATGAATAATCAAACTCCCAAACTCTCTGTAGTTCTCGTGTAAAGAAGACGAGAAAATTTGGAAGCCGAAATTTGAAAATAAAACCACCTTGATAATTTTTGGTCTTTTAAATCGGCCCTAATATGGTAGTACATTGTCTTTTACTTCGTGGAGAGCAAATTCAGACATGCGTGTCGCTCAAAAAGACTAAGAAAAATTATATTTCTTAAGGATGGAGGAATTGAAAAAACGGGTCGAACTGACGATTCGCCCCTTAATCTCCTTTCACTTGGATCAAAAATAGCACGTGACAGCTAAGTAGATGAACAACTGAATCGAGATCCATCAAAATACAAAGAATTGTGCTTGAGCCTTTTCGGAAACAGTGTCCCAAATGAGCCAGATTTTAATGGTATAAGCAGCACAGCATATGCTAATTGGATCTTTTCCCAAGTCGAGCTAACAGAATTATAATCCATCTAGGCCATCCGAATTTTAATAATTTTCATCAGAGAAAGTAACATAAATTTTTAGTCACGATGATACATGTGCTGCTTTTCCCATTAAAATCTGACTTATTTGGGAAACTATTTCCGAAACAACTCAAGCACAATTCTTGTTTTTTTTTTTTTTTTGTTTTTTTTATGCATCCTGATTCATTTGTTCATCTACTTAGCTGTTACGTGCTGTTTTTGACCCAAGTATAAGTTTTGTAAGATTAAGGAGTGAATCGTCAGTTCGAGCCCTTTTTTCAATTCCTTCATCCTTAAGAAAAATAATTTTTCTTGGCTTTTTTGATCGATACGCATGTCTGAATTTGCTCCCACGTAGTAAAAACAATGTACTACCATACTAGGGTCGATTTAAGAAACGAAAAATTAGCAAAGTAGTTTCATTTTCAAATTTTAGCTTCCAAACTTTCTCTTCTTTATACGAAAACTACAGAGAGTTTGGGAGTTTGATTATTCATTTAGCAATCCTTGCTCCTTATATTCAAAGTAAAAAGTCCTTCCTTTCCTCCACCAATTACATTTCAGGAGATATTTGCATAAAATCTGACATTTGTCTAAACTTTTGCAACAACAAAAGTTTAGAAGCACAAAAAAAAAAAAATGTCTTTTGTAATTTCCGATTTTCGTTTCGGTTACATTTTCAAGAACTTCAGACACGTATTTAGGACCATATTGTCTACCAGCAGTAGAAATTTGAAAGCATTTCTCTGAATAGTTAATTTCTTTTTATTCATATATTTGCATTTTGTCTTAACTTTTGCATCGCAGTGTACATTTAGAAGTAAGACTTTAAACGCCAGTTTTGAACTCGGCTGAAGATACAATGTTTGTGCTTAGCGCGGCAGTATAGTCATTCGGACATTAAGATATTACACTTTTTATTAGTAGATTTGCTATAAATAATAAGATTAAAAACGTATTCAATGTTTCAATAAATAAAGAACACTGCAATGTTTTTCAATCTCATTTATAAAGGTTTCCTTTATGTGAAGCATTCCAGAATAAGCTCAAAATAAAGAGTACATAAGCGTTAGCGAATAATTATTTTTGTCTTCTGATGGCATGTAAGGTTCGTCAATTTCATGCTAACTTTAAAATATCATAAAAACGAAGAAAATGATCTTACAAAGTTTTTTTTTTTCAAGTGAAGCATTTCAAAATGAGCTGCAAAGAAAAAAAAAACAGTATGCAAGCGGAGGCAATTCTTTTTTCCTTTGCGAAGGGTAAGGTTCGTCACAAATTCATGTAAACTTCAAAAAATAATTAAAAAGGAAGAAGAAATGATCTAAAAAAAACTGAGAATGAATGTAATGCGAGAAATGAAGGTTTTTTTCGATTTACACATAAAAAAAGAGCAGTGGCACTCCTGATAGCCACTTTGGCCCGATAAAAGTGAAAACTTGAACAATTATATGTGTATTTTTTTTTAAAATTTTGGAAATATTTCTTGAATCGCTAGAATTACACTCTCGTGTAAACGGGGCCAATATATGTAGAGAGATGTCGGTAAAGGTACCAGTAACTGTCGCGACTTCAATATTTCTTTTTCCTACCTTAAAAAATGCCAACATGCATGCAATGTACGCACATACACACATGGTAAAAAAAAATGTGTAACCTTACTCCGTTAAAGCATTGGAAGCATAGCTGCCTCCAATGCAATGGAGTAAATTCATAAAACTAGTGTAACGTTACACATCGCTCATAACTTTACACCAGTAAATCACAAAATTTTTACAGTGAGTTAATAGACATTTCTAAACGCTTATATACTGAAAAAAATGAATGTCGTTTTTACAGTATGATACAGCTGATTTTATGGTAATAAACTGAACAAAAGTTCTAATTTTACAGTAATAAACTGTAAAAAACGTGTTTTACACCACTAAACTGTAAATTGTTAACTTTACAGTAATAAACTGTAAAATTACTGATTTTACAGTTTATTACAGTTCATTTTACAGTTTTAAACTGGAACCTCGGCTGCCAGTATTTTACTGTTGTTTTTACGGTATAATATGGCTAAATTTTACGGCAATAAAGCGTAAAATTTCTAGTTTTAGAGTAAGAAAATGTAAAATTGCTAGTTTTACAATTTATTACTACGCATTTTACAGATTTGAAGTGGAACTTCGGCTATTATACAGTAAAAACAACAGGTCATTCTTAGCAGTGTACTTTTTTCCTTTTTTGGAAAATTGACACGAAGGAGGACTCACGAAGAAATCAGTTCTTTGAAAATGTACCAGTTATGTTTTTAAGATTCTCTAGCTTAAAATAAGCTTAAAGATTAAATTCAGCAATAATTTTTTAAAAATGTAAAATAAATAAAGTGTTAATTTCAATTAAACTACTTTAGTGTGCTAAAAGCATTTTACTTTCTAATGTGGAAAAACGACCGGAATTTTTACAACACAACTAAAAATACAGCATCGCTTGAGCTGCTGTGTATTAAAGCATTATGCTATTCAACATCTCAATTTTCGAACTTTTGCGAAATAGCAGAAATGGTTCTAAAATGTGATTCAATGTGTCCGTAACTTATCACATCGCCAACAATCAATTGCACCGTTTAATTTTAGAAGGAGAAAATCGTTTTCGTTAAAAAAAAAATAAGTTATAATTTTCATATGCTTTCTGAGTGGGGCAGAAATAATGCACCGTATGGAGCCCGTCCAATGAGGCTGAAAGTTTTCAAATTTGAACTAATTTCATATGAGAAGTACTTGATAACGGAAGCAAGTATTACCCAAGTAGCATCAACTCATCGGATTTTGCTCGGCCGATCATCGAACTCCTCGTTAACTGCTCCCGTAACGCACGATGACATCGTTCCGATTAGTATCCGAGCACGGTTTTCGATGAGCTACTTTTCATTGGAAAGCGATATCTTTCCGATCAACTCTCCCGATGAAAATAAGTCTAGCATCCAAAATTGATCCTAAATTCATCAGCACGGGACTGCACTGCTCATAAATTGCTACAAATCTCATCGCATTTCGAACAAAACTCATCGGATTTTGCTGCTCGAATTCTGTTTGGCCGATGAGACATATTGGAGCAATTTCCGATGAGAACTCATCGAATCCAATCATCGGCTGATGAGAATTTCATCGGGTTTCGATGAATGGCCGATCATCGGCAGATGAGATTATGCTGCTAAGGTAGTATTTGTTGGTAACGAATTTGCGATTTTCAATAATTGTTGGGCTTAGCAAGATCACTTTTTTATGAATCACTATTTCACATATTCAATATAGGCAAGCTTTATTTGTCAATCACAGTATGTTTCAAAAAGTAGTGTGTTCAGTTTGTTTAAGCGTACTGGTAGTTTGAACGGATCAAATTTGAGCAACATGTAATGAAAAGAATAGACTTGATGCGGTACACATTTTAGAGCAGCTCGGGTTTATTAGCACTAATATTTACATTATGTGTGTGACAGCCAGTACTGAAAACATATTTTACAACAAAGGGACGCAATTGCTTAGGAAAATATTTAAATTTAACTTTTTTCCAAGAAAATTCATATGAAAATATTTGGATAAATTAAATCAGTGTTGATCAACTTTCATCAAATTTACAGCAAGAATATATTTTTGCTGAAATCTAAATACACAAAACCTAAACAAACATTTTCCATTTTAAACTATTCTGAGTTAATACAAATAATAATAATAATAATAATAATACAAATAATTACTTGATAATTTGGTACTTGTCTTCCAAGATACTCTATGATAAGCCCTTAAGGGGAAAATTCATAAGTAACTCCTCCTTCCTTCAAGATATATATCAATAGTTTTGATTCCGATAATTATGTAACGATTCATACTATAACTACACAACGTCACTTAAATGTGAAAAATATAAAAATAGCATATTCTCCTGCAAAAATACTTACGAATCAATTAAAACATAGACATTTGCCTGTCATAAGTGCAATTATTCATCTATAAACAAACAAAAATAATAACTGCAAAAAAGAAAAAAAAATAGAGATGTGATTCGAAATGTGAAATGGAATTAGTAATTCTTCTTTTAAGTATTTCTGAAAATATAGCGCGCATTTTGAAGATAATTGCTAATGCTTATCATAAGCTTAAGACATCGATTTCCTTCGAAAGCCATGAGTATGATTTGAAAATAACGTAAAATTGTAGATTTTGAAAGCCTTAAACATATCACAATAACCTTGCATGGGGAAAAATACAACTACCGCATTTTATCTTAAATTTCTGAAGATTAAAACTTCAACTGAGTTAACAGAAATAAGAGATTACTACAAAAAGTAAAAAACCTTTACTGCTTTAGTGTAGTGAAAAATGGGCGCTATTAAACTAACAGGAGTACTTAACATTTCTTTTACTAGAAAAGAACCAGACAGATTTAATCAGCGCCACATTGGCGGCAGCGAAGAAACGGTGGCAGAAAGTGACGCGCTTATGATTGGCTTGTATACTAAGAGGGAGAGAAAAATTGAAAACCGAAACAAATGAGTTATCTTTTATCTCACTGTATGGACATTGAAGCCATTTTATTCCTTTGATTTACATTTTTAAATGCATATTTTTTTGTTAAAAAACTTCTAAATCTTTCTTAAAACCAATGTAAAAACTTTTTTTTTTCATTAGGAAAACATAGTGTTAATTATCAATTAACAGTTTTTAACCCCATTTCACTTAAATATAGGGTGAAGTGGGGTAGTTGCGTATTTGGGGCAAATGTGTATTCATTTGAAAAAAGGAGGAAAAACTGAAGCTAGCTACTATCTAGTGGCGCCATTTGGAAGCCTGTAGTTTAGTGATCACTTCTCAGATGGCTGCACCTATGTCCAGAGAATAAGGCTTTATCAATCTGCCTCCATTTTGTCAGGTGTTTTTTTTTTTCGTTATGAATCACATTTCGTGGACTTTTGTTTACAGTGCTGCAGGATCACCATTTTCAGCTAGATTTGATTAGTTCTTGGATAAATCACTTGAAGGTAAGTTGTCTTCATTAACCCATTAACCGCCGAAACTCGAAATCATTTTTTGTTTTTGATACAAATCATAAAAGTTATTATTTTGAGCCCATACAATAATATTATGCTGCAAAAAGAGCAAAATTTCACTTACATTTAGAAATATAGGGTGTTGCGTTGACGCAACGTCAGCGGAAAAGGGGTACGGATGCGAAGTAGTTTTATTTGATACAATTCAGCAGTTTCAATGCGTTTTAGCCAGGTAAAATTTGTATGAGCTTTGATATGGTTTTGAAACGTGCAGATAACTTTAGAAGAAAGTGAAATTTATTGTTAAAAATCATATAATTTTGTTTAATAAATTATAAATATAACAAAAACCTTATTATCCAAGGTCATAAAAATAAACTTCGTTGCAATCGGGGTGGAGAGCAATATCATAAGTATTGCAATGATAAACAGTTTGACAATGGCAATGGGGTCGTAGTCAGCCCGATCAGGAAGGCGTTGGACTCGTAACCGGAGGTTCCCGGGTTTGATCCTAGCCGATCAAAGATCCAACGTCGTTACTAATGGTGGCTGGGTGTCGTTACTAATGGTTACTTTATGATCATGACCATAAAGTCCGCCAAGTGAAACGATACCTCTGGCGATACTAGACCAGGGGTTTACTCGGCCCTTGGTCTGGTTCAAAAGAACAGAGCGCTGGGAGCTAAATCGGACTTCCAACTTAATGGTGCTCGTACAAACGGAAGCCGTTCTTTTCCGCCTTAAATCGGGTAGATCTGTCTCAGGCTCGGGTACCCGAGTGGTTTCAGAAACAACAACGCAGTGGCAATACTTGTATCGTAGCCTTTTGTTATTCGTGAACCTTGCTGTAAAAGGCCCCCGAGGTACTGGCATTGGTAAACTGAATTTGCTTGGCCGTCCTGTAGCTGAACTTTTCTTCTGTGTATATTTATCAAAGTGGGGGGGGGGGGGCTGTAAAACATTAAGTGCAAGCTCTCGTCTAAAATCCAACAGTGACTTTCTATGTTTCCTTCTTCAGCTTTAAAACTTAGCCTTGAAAGTGTCCAGGCATTTGTTAGTGCAATATTGAAAAAACACTTTTTCTCTCAGTCTACAATTCTATAATTTGAAACTTGACTATCGCACAAATCAACATTACCAATTTTCATGTTACATTGCTCAATAATGCAAGGCTGAAGAACACAAAGCTTTTTCTTCTGAATTCTAGAGTAGCGAGAAACGTTCTTTACAGGCTCAATTTACCGTAAGTAGAACCTCGAATCATCATCAGCAGAGTTTTTATTTATTTATTTATTTATTTTTTAAAATCTGTGTTAATGCTTCTTTAACTAAGCTATCTTGTTCTGGTCCTTTCAAAAGGCGGAGACAAAATAAAAAGCTTGCAGAGTCAAAACGTACAGAATAAAAATGAAATCTATGCTTTCGGAAAAGCAGTTGAGACAGAGAGTCTGACTACCCCTTTTCCGCTGACGATGCGTTCACGCAACACCTGCTTTTGCTTTTCTTCCCACCCACACAGAATCAGTATCTGAATGGAATTTTTTTATAAAAGTGACCTTGACTAAGAGTATTTCATATATAAACCTAAACTTTTTTTCATTTTTGACTTTTTTAATTGAAATATAGATCACAAATTTGAGCAAAAAAAACTAAGTTTGAACCACAATTTTTATTACATATAAAAAAAATGTTTGAGTCAATTTTTTTATGAAACATGTTTCTGTTGTTGTTCTTAAACCTAAAACTGAAATCGATATAAAAATTTGTTAAATAGCAAATTTTTTTATGATTTTTTATAATGACCGTTGCGTCAACGCAACACCAGCGGGTAATGGGTTAATGGCTGCAGATTAGTTACATTAATGTTTTCCTGTACATAATGTTAGGGTATACATTTATCCTGGTTTGTTTTCAGTCACGGGGTAAATGTGCATTTTTTCCTGGGGCAAATGTGTACTACAGTAAACATTTATCCCAAGAAAAATTTACATAGAATACACATTCACCCACTCCTTATTAGACTTTTACAAGCTTATTAGGGCTTATATTTTTGTTCCCAAATATTTGATTGACCTCTTCACAATAAAATAATTGATTATGTTTGTTTTCAGGAAGAAGATGCCTCGAAAACACTTTCGTTTACCCTCACTGTGAAGATATTAGCGAAATCGATTGTCACCAAGCTTCTAGAGCCATCTGTGGGAAGAAGAGGTGTTTTGATATTCCCAGTTAAATTTTCCTCCTACAACATGGGTAAGCAGAGTTGCTGGAGGTCTCACTCTAATTTTCTGTTGTCATTTTGGCCAGGACTTTCCACTATAATTCCTTTTTTTTACCATCCAAGATACAAATTTTGACATGTTTTTTTTTTCAATTTTTCTATTAAAGACGTTTTTTACCTTTTACTCCTATGCTTTGTACTTTGTTTCCACCTTTGTAAACTGTGCCAATTAAGAGAGGACAGAAGGTGGGAAACAAAAAAAGTGCATCGCTTCCACTGGAATATTCGGAAATAAAAAAATCATATACAGAATTTTTTGTCCTTAACTGCTCTTGTGTACTTATTTGGCCCAACAGCAAAACAACTGAATTGTATAGGATTTTCATGCGGCGTACACATTTGCCCCAACTTGTGGGGCAAATGTGTACTTCGGAGGTGGTTTTAAAAACATAGCAATGCAACCATGAAAAAAATAGTTTTTTAAAATTCTTTGGGTGATTTGTAATCTAGAGAAACGCCGCTAAAAGATGATTGAAAAATAATAAATTCTGAATAACCCCCGCCCCACCAGAGACTGAAGAAGTTGAATTTCGTCAAAACAGGTAGACAATGACCCCACTTCACCCTACTATGCTTTAAGTTTTCATTAATTGGGTTTATAAGTTGGATGGTGTTATGCAAAAAGGAGTTAACCCACAAAAACCTGATTTTGAGATAATGGGCTTTAAAGTCAAAAAACTCTGGCAAAAAGCATGGCGCTCTATATCAATATGCCAATGATATGTTACCATGAAATGCTGATAGGGCTTAAATATTTTTGCTTAATGTAGAAAGCAACATATTTTACCATCACAGTTGGATAACTCATTTTTTTATGTTTTGTGGGTTAACTCCTTTTTGCATAACACCATCCAGTTAATATATATCAAAAAAGTTCAGTTACATTCACATATTCTGTTTTCATTTTAAAATAATGCTAAGATACAAAAATGTGAGAAGTAATCCTTTTGTTTCAAAGGAATTAAAAACAATCTCTCTTTTTCAAATTAACGAAACAGGAACATTCAATGATAGATAAAAGAAATATACGTCTTATCATAAAAATAAGGGAATGTTTTGTAGAAGTATGAGTTTTTCTAACAATTCTATCCATAGAGAACGAAAGACACTTTTGGTTGAAATCCGGAACCAAAAGGATTTTGTAAAGTATTTTTTTGAACATACACTGGACTAAAAGTTAATAAAACAGCAAAAAAATAATGTTTCATAAAATTAGAGAATCCGTTCAAAGTAATATTGTTTCCAAAGTCCTTGTCTGAAGGAATGAAATGCGTCTTTCATAAAAACTAAAACTATTTGCCAAGACTTTTTGCAACAAATTGAAACGACTTAGACCGATAATCAGTGTTTCATTTCAACTAATCTTTTTGCAATATCAGGCTCTTTTATCTATTCTCCTAAGATTTATGTTATTTTATTTATTTATGTTTCTTTTTATTTTACTGAGTTTCATATGATTCAATAATATTTCCTTCTAAGCAGAACGGAAATAAACATTTTGCATTTGTTACGTTAAATGTGACTGAAAAATTCAGGAAGTTTTTTTTTCTAAATATAGTCTGATGAAACCTAATATCTACAAAGAACGTTCTCTGTAACCTTTTTAAATCGTTAAGTTCCAGGTTTAAGGATTCAAACTTCGAAGAAATATTGAAAAGAAGTAACTTTAAGAATTGAAACATGGAAAAAAAGAGAAAAAATAATTTTAAGAACATTATTCTAAAATTGTTTTAAATCATATAGCAACAGAAATTTTATCTGGATACCTTCAACCATAAAAAGTATAAAGGAAGGCGGTTTACCTTGGACACGTTTGTACCTTGATTGTCTTTATCTGGTGGTGAGCCTTAACAGAAAACTTGGCACGTGTTATTTATGTTTTTGATTACAAGGTAGTTTTAAAAAAGGTTACCTTCTTTCAATATGCGTACTGCGTAGACTTAGCTCTAGCATGTGACGATTAAACTTGGTATACATGTTAATGGGAGAAGATAGATAACTATCTGATGAAGAAACTACTTGCAGAATATTTTTATTGCTAAGTGAAGGCTTCCTGGTTTGGTTATTAATTGCTATTTTCATCGCCAAGTTGATGCAACTGATAGGAAAACCTTTCGTGTTAATGCTGAACATGTTATAAAACGCTTTAAAAGGCATTGAATAAGCATTAAGTAAACTCTGTGTTACAATAATGTGTTTCTAGGCTTTTTCTTCATTTATAATTCGTCACGTATGGGTAAAAACCTCAACTAGTGTTTTATAACAAAAGTTTTCCTGCCCACATTTGATACATGATGTAAATAGCAAGTTTAAATGAATCAGGTCCATTCGAATGAGCTCTACGTAAAGCCAAAAAGGATAACTTTAATTACAACCACCCTCTTTGCATTGACAACAGATGTTTCATCCTAAAGATGTAGACTCTTAAAGTATTTTTTAAATTCACCTTCTAATTTTTTATAAAAGCTTCAGTACTTACTTTGAGAACTATTACAATATTATCCTAGGAAAATATTCTATATCCATGCACTGCAGAGTTTGGAAGGTAAGTCTAAGACCAACCTTAGGTTGATGGTCTACTTTCTCACTCATTTATGATTCAATTGGCTCCAACTTTTGCATTCATAAGAAATAAGTAAAAATATAATTCCAAGTGAAAATTTAAACAGAAAGGAGAACTATTAGGAAAATGGGCTCTAATAAGGTTAACTCTGCGCAAGGATTACCTCAAGCACTGTTGAAGAATAAAAGCCAAAAAAGGGCCACTAAACAAAAAAAAAAAAAAATAAATAAAATAAAGAAATTGAAACATTATTTCATGTCAATGTAAAAACATATTAAACCACATTTAATAAAAAAGCGCAATCGTAACATTCACGACACAGACAATTCGTTATTTTCTGTCTTTTGGTCCCTCCTAAGCACAGTTCGTGAATTTCTGTGCATCATATGCAGCAGAGAATCAGATCCTCCCACCCGATATTCCGGTGTTTTATTATAAGGACTAATAAGAGCAAACATGGCCTTATTTGAGTACAACCTATTTTTCAAGTTTATCAAATTCCAGAAAAAAACGACGGCACACAATGGTATTTTTCTTTTTGAATTCGTTAAATACAGAAATACGGCTTCAAAAAAATCCTTTTTATATTATTACAGTAAACTATAGCTTTCTGCAAACTAAAGCTAACCTTGAAGAATCAAAACTTTCTGTAAAATGTTATCAGCTAATTTTGACACCTCTTTTTAGAGATAACTCTGGCCATACCTTTGCCTGGTGAACTGCTTGTTGATACCGCTTTATCATCAGTTGGAATTTTTGACAACGAGTTGCAATCTGAATTATTTTTGTTACACTATATCCAACAATGGGGAGATAACCTTATTGGTCTTTATTACCTTTTTTGGTGTAAAAACGTTACTACTCATTACCCTAAAGAAGATCTTTAACTTCACTATTCTTTTTCCCAATTAACATTTTTACATGTAGTTTTAGTCCTTTTGTATCTTAAACATTGCATTATGTGCAAAATATCATCGCAAAACTGTAAACTCCTCTTAAACTTATGGATGTATGAAATATAAACATTAAAAACACTCCATTTAAAAGTATTAAAATAATCTTGTTTTCTTTGAAAACCAAGAGCATTTAAGTAACAAAAGTAAAATATATCTTTTAATGTAGCAGTTACCAAGAAATTAATGATGCTTTAACGTAAATTTGTCAGGTATGAATTATATAAATACTAGTAAGAAAAAATATAATGTATAAAAACCGAAATGAAATCGTTTACTTAGATTTTCCTCTGGCAGTAAAAATATTTGAACTTCTGATGTTCTATTTGGTACTCAGTACCGTAAACAGTCGCTAGGCTTTCTGTTTTATTTTGAATTTTTTTTTTTCCTGAGATAGCTTTTTACAAGTGTTTTTGGAATAAATCATTCAAAGCATAGACAAAAAAATATGGCTAGAAGTCAAAATATTTTACTGAATTTTACGGATAGAAAATTATTTTGGGCGTTCTTTGTTTATAAGAAAAAAAAATCTTTGTTTTTCTTGTAGATACACTCCATAACAAGGATAACTATAAAAAATATCCTTCGTTTATATAATATGATTGTTCAGGTAAATTTAAAAAAATAGAATAACGGTTGAAGTACAAGGAAACAACTTTGCATGTTAATCCGTAACCTTTAAAATAAAAAAAAAATCCCTTTATTTGTCAGAAGTTAATTTATTTTAAAC
Organism: Uloborus plumipes; assembly: GCA_038373865.1. NCBI lineage: Eukaryota > Metazoa > Arthropoda > Arachnida > Araneae > Uloboridae > Uloborus > Uloborus plumipes. The sequence continues at coordinate 111,060 of JAXGGA010000945.1, forward strand.
TGAAAACATAACAAACATTTTCAAACCGAGTATTAAAAAATAAGTTTAAAGTACCTTTGTGAAGGCTTTCTTTTAAATCATTCAATCATTTCTATTTCAGAAAAAATATTTTTTAAAATGTATGATGAGTAATGGACAAAAAAAAAAAAAAAAAAAAAGAGGCAGAGACACACTTTTCTCAATTTAAAAGCCTACTTCCAAAGCTATAATTTTATTTTGATTTATTTTGGTATTATAAAACTTTATAATGTATTTTTTAGCAACTCGCCTTCATCTATGCTTTCATGTGCTAGAACTATAACAATTTGCTTTGTAGGCTATTCCACAAATACGCCGTCTTTTTGTCCTGCCCGTGAAGCCCATATAGTTCAATTAATGTAGTATTTTCGAAAAGGTAATGAACAGTTTTTTGAACCAAGATAGCCCTCTCCAGTTTGTGATGTCTTAAAAAATAAAAATCTTGTAAAATACCCATTAAAATACAGTCGATCCCGCTTAATAAAATAGCCATTTTGACATGAAAAATATTCCAATAAGCGGGATATTCCATTATCCGGGATGAAAATAATGCATTACAACAGTTTGATACATTGAAAATGTATTATATTGAGCGGGATATTCTTTTAACCGACATTCTAATATGATGGCTCGAATGTACCCTTTTTTTTTTAATGAAATACATGAGCGTCGCTCGGCGGAATGACATGTTGGCGGATTTTTCGCGGAATAGCACTTGCACAGTGTTAATTTATCCATTTTACTCCAATAGTTCAACCTAGAAAGCGGCGTGATTGGTACTTCAGAAAAAGCCATCGTCATACATATTACTCATCACTCCTCTCATGCAGCACTTTTTATATAAATAAAGTTAATGTCATGCATCAGAGTGACAGCCTCCTAGAAATCATTAAATATAAATATTTTTTCTGAGTTAAACAAATATATTTTTTCTAGAGAGAAAAAGTTTCTAGTCAAAAAAAGCGAGGAAGTTTATCGCTTTGAAAAAATCACTATGTCCTAGATATTGATGTGTTTACTGATGATTTTCTATCGTAAAAATGTATTATATGAAACACTTTTTGCCTTTTACTTGAAAAAACGGAGGGTTCTGTGGCTATCAAAATTTTTCGCGCTAGTTTTCTTTCTTTTTATTTATTAATATGACGATAAAGGAATATTTTCGTAATATTCAATTACCGTCATTTATTTTACTGATATACTTAGATTTTGACACATTGTTACTGTAAATATGGTTGCTCTTTATATGAGACAAAGTGTCTTGTTTTATATAGTTGGAAAATATAATTAATTATTTATACTCTACCCTACGAAACTCGGATCAAGCAATTAAAAGCGATGTTTTCATTTAAAAATATATCTTTTTTTAAGCCTGTAGTTTAGTTTAATAGTTTCAATATACATTACTGCAAATTGACCAGACATTTTAACATTTTCTGCATTGCGTTGAATATTTAAATTAAAAATTTGAACCTCAATATTTTCTGTTTGTTGATCTAACAGTTTAAAGAATAATACGTATAGGAACTAGAGTGTAATATATATATTTACTAATTTGGTTTTCGCTGAAAAAAAATCATTTGTTTCAATATGATGCTTCAATTTAATACAAAGAGGTTTAAATCACAGCTGTTGTGTTTTTTTTTAATCTGTAAAACCGCATTTGCTACATTGCTTTAAATTTAGAAATTTCCTGATCAATATATATATACGAGTTCATTGAGAACGAATACTATATGTACTTTACAGACTTAATTCCAGACAGATAAACTACAATATTATCGTTTTCATTTTACATTTCTTTTAATACTGCATTAAACATACAAGGGTTTCCCTTTATATGAAATATAGAAGCATGGTTCTGGATTTGATTCATTCAGGTTTCTTCTATCTTCTATTCGGATCGAGTCTCTCGTGCTTTTTATTTTTATTTTTACCCCTCTTTTTTATTTTATTTATTTTTTTAAATATTATTTATTTATTTTTTTAAATATTATTTATTATTTTTTTAAAATTATAACTATTATTTTTTCTATATTAATTGTTCAAAAGTACTAATTATGCGCAGAATATAATCGCTTTTATTCCCTTTCAGACATTCCAAGCACACACACACACACACAAAATAAATAAACAATAATAAATAAATATTTTAAATTAAAAATAAATTAATGAATAATTTAAATTAAGAAAACCCAGTAAATAATTTAAGTTTAAAAAATTGATTAATAAATAATTTAAATAAATAAATAAATTAGTTTAAAAAAATCCCCCCCCCCCCCAAATTCTGATGGCGCAACTTGCGCCATAATCCCCCTCCCCCCTGTGGGCACCCTGTGGTTGCATCGAAGAAAACAACTGGTGACTGACCCCACGACTTTCTTGTTCACAAATTCAATAAGCACGTGCTTCGTATGTGCTTGTTCTGTGTTTTTTGGCGATGGGTATCGCACCCATGATCCTTTGATTTCGAGTTTGGTGCGATAACCACTAGTTTATCCATTGCCTTAACTAATTAATCAAGCGAAATGTTTTTCTAAAGTCATGCATTCAAAATTATTTCTATCTGCTCAAATGGATATACATAAACTCCTTACGGATCTCCAGATAAATAGTTATTTGCATTTGCAAAGTTGTAATAAATGGGCTGGTAGTTAAAGTTATTATGTTATTTCTTTTACAATGAAAGTTGTTTTTGAAAATTAATGTTCAATAAACGATGATTCAAAATGCAACAATCCAAAAGAAAATTATTTTACTTTTTAGTTTACATTATGGAAAACAATTTACTAGTGATTGTCTGAAATTATCGGTAAGGGAATGTTTCCAAGTTACGTAAATCTTCTGTCAGTGAAATTTTAACTGGGGCAGCTTTTGAAGAATTGAAATGTTACTGAAGAAGAATTGTTGTTTTAAAAGCTTTCCTTACAATCGATTCCAAAATAAAATTACCAGACATAAGCACAGTTTATTCAGTATTTCAATACTGTTAGATATCACAACTTCGAAAGAGTGACAGGTGTCTCCGCAGAGAGTCGAAAGGAAATAGAAACCACTATTAGGTCGATTGTCCAAATTTATATGCTAATACTTTTTCAACATAAGATTACTAGTTAACTTTTATCTGAGCAGTCATCACTTACAGTACTACATTAACATTTTACTATCAGAAGACGGGCATGACGAAGTCAGAAAATCAGAAAGGAATTAATCAGAAAACTTTTTTACATACATGCATTGCAAATGACGAGACTTCAATGGTTTAGATGACCTTCTAAATAGACGTACTTAAATCAGCAGTAATGCTTTAAATTTTTCTTTAAAATATAATATTGATCTAAAAAAAGGGGGGGGGGTTGAGATCCTAAGAATGGGGATATCAAGAGATTGCAATTCCTGTCTTCTCTAGATACTCCAGAATAAAAATTCACTTTTTTAAATCACACTTCCAGGACTTCAAACAATTTCTCCGCTTAATTGGGATGTGCTGTTCTTTTGTATGAATCACATCGTTTTGAAATTTGGGTCTCTTTTGAAAATAGGGAAGAAATTATTTAATATCGCACTGAATTTTCAGCTGCTTGACAAATTTTTACTTTTGAGGTGGAGAGACCTACTGATAGAGATAAGAAGATTTTCCGTTCTCTAAATGCATGAATTTTCTTATTGCTATTTTTATCCAAATAACAGTGGATTTTGTAGATAAATCAAGTTATATCTAATATGCCTTTGAAAATATATCGACAAATTATAAGCAAAACACAAGATTGCTTGTTATTACTGACACACAATGACTTATTTTCTTGAAATTTGTAAGGAAAAAGCTACAGGTCTTAAACATCAATTTTTCACGAAGTCTCTGATTCCGAGCTGTTGTGCACTGAGCAGCTCTGTTGAATGATTTTCTTATGTTTTTGCTAACAGTGTTATCACAAACTGTACAAATACGCTCGTACCTTTTAGTCAGCATTTGGATTTTCATACATTTTAACAGGCTGTCTTGACAAAATTTCCTTTGCATAATAATCGCTCTGTAATGCTAAAATAGTATGTTCTGGTGTACAATGTGCACTCTGAATCAGTCTCATGATGTATTTTGGCAATTTTTGCAAAAAAAAAAAAAAAGAGAATGACGAATGACTGAAGCGTATGAGAACTAATTTATACCTCAAATTCCCCTTCATTCTATTACTAAGAATTTAATTTACGAATTACTAAAAATTGATTTCTTAATCTAAATCGGATAATGTTTGATTTATTTTATTTAATTAGGTAATTTTTTTGTTATGAAAATTCAGGACGGAGAACAAATGAAAAAATAAACTTTATGAAAAAATAAACTATTAACAGTTTATATGAAGGAAATACAATTGCGAAATAAAAATATATTCTGCATTCTCCAACATTAGTCAAAAATTTACTTATGTTTCAATTTTGAGATTTCCACAATACATAAAAATTCTATGATTAAACTTCTTCAAATAACTTTTCTGGAGTTTAACATTATCAAACAGCTAAGATTTTTAAATTGACTTTATTTTTTTACTGCACTTGCTCAGCATGAGCAAAATAGGTATTTTTATGATATGAATATGTCAAATAAGCAATTTAGATACATTTTTGATATTTATTTTAAATTAAAATCATTTCTGATCAATTTGTGATTTTCGTGGGTTTTCCTCTGCATTTTTATTATAACAAAAAAAAACTTTGATCTTTTCTAGCTAAAAACTTGAAAAAATATATAGATAATAAATTTCTCCGTTATGAGTCCCACAATACCCTTACTTGGGCTTCAAGACTGAGCTCAGCAATTTGTTTTTATAGCAGAAATAACGTTTTATATGTTCGTCAAAACTTTCCTTCAAGATTAATAATATTGATTGATTGAGAACTTTATTAGGGTAATATTCAGTATAAATTCAGAAGATTAGAAACAAATCCTTATGTAAAAAAGAAGGAGGTAAAGAATTATTTTAGGAAATTAGGTAAAAAGTAGTTGGAATAACATTCTTCTTAAGTAAATGACGTCAACGAAATACTTAACCTTCATTTTTGTTTTAGTAAAATGTAAATTCTCGCTGCAGTTTTCAGTTATATAACGATTTAAAGACATTTCAACTATGTTGGTAGTTTTTTAGTTCATAAAACGATCTTGTTTCAAATTTTTGGAATTTCATGGCTGATATTATAAAGCAAGACTTTAAAATTCCTACTGCTTCCAAAGTAAAAGTAAAGGTTTTCCCCTCCCCTTTTTAGAGCCTTTTGTCATTGTTTAATTTTACTGAGAAAGCAAAATGATGATTGGAAAAATTAGTCAAACTTAATAACTTTGACTTTTAACCCCTGCCGCAACAAGGAAAGGAGTCATAAGTCTGACGTGTCTGTGTATCTGTGCATCTGTTAGTGGTACTCTAGTGCCTAAGCGGATGGACCGATTTCGTAAGTTTTTTTTTTTTTTGAAAGGTGAAGTGATCGAGAGTGTTCTGAGCTAGGTCGCGTCTTTGTATGACCGTAATTAACAAATACATTAATTAAAAAGCTTTAAAAAAGCTTTTATAATTAAAAAGCTTTTTGCGCTATTTTTAAAGTGTTAACGTACTTGAAATTTCAAAACAATAGTACCAAAAAAAAAAAGAAAAAAAAAAGCTGCGTCTGATAAGATGTGTTTGGAACTTCTATGTAAAATAGAGCTCGAATTATAACGTTTTTCAGCAAATGCGGCTAAGGCTTAAATTTACACGATTGGAAATCGATGTCATTGTTGACAGACGAGGAAAGAAAGCTCTATCTGTTGGCATTTTCTATTTGTTAACAATTAAAATATTTGTAATTGATTTTAGTATAAGACTTTTCAATTTTCATTCTTTATTCTGCCTTTGTGACAAGAAAATTTTACTAGTAAGGGTTATCTTTCCTTTTCTGTGTTTACCAAGTACTCTCGAAAACGATTAACTATATTTAGATTTAAAATGCTTTATGACGCAATCAGGGCCAGGGATTGTTTAAATTTTTAACTTAATCTTTGTACTTGTTTCCCTTTCAATCTAACAGAAACTAATTTATACCATTTTATCCCAAATTTCTCCTTTTCACTAAATAAAAATCCAAGAAAAACTATATTAAGCTAACGGGTATTAAATTTTATTTTTAAAGAGTGAATATACTTTAATTTAATAAATTATAAAAGATAAAACAACTAATCTGGCCGAAGTTATTGGTAATCTTAATGCACTCACAACTTTGTTTCTACAGCTGACAATTCCGATTCCAGTCACGTATTTTTATTCGAACTTGATACCAAACTCAATAAACTCAATTTCTTTCTCCATTCAAATGCAAACTAACCCGTTGTATGCTTTCGGGTTTTGACTCTCTTAAAAAGAAGAAGATCGATTTTGATTTGGTAATTATTCAGAAACACTCCTGTCCTCGTATGACTAAGTTTCAAATATTTGAACAGGAAAGGTTTCTGCATTCCCTAATAATGGCAGCATGTTCGTAGAATTTACGAAAAATTCGGAGAGAAAAAGGAAATAAAACTGAAATGAAGAGCTAAATTAAAAGCTGTAAACTCTTTAGTGAAATTTAATTTATTATTTTATTATTTGATAAAATGTTAGCTTTCTTATTCTTGCGAAACTTATTAGCAATGTTGATTAAAATTAGTTGTTTAATTTACGGTCTGGTTGAAGTAACTTAAAAACAGCTTTTAATGAAAATAGTTTGTGTAAGTTATGGTAAGTAACTTATTAACAGTATCCCTAGCAGCATCATCTCATCGGCTGATGATCGGCCATTCATCGAAACCCGATGAAATTCTCATCGGCCGATGATCCAATATGTCTCATCGGCCAAGCAGAATCCGAGCAGCAAAATCCGATGAGAATACGATGAGATTTGGAGCAATTTACGAGCAGAACAGTCCCGTGCCGAGGATTTTCATCGGGAAACTTGATCGGAAGAATATCGCTTTCCGATGAAAAGTAGCTCATCGAAAACCGTGCTCGGATACTGATCGGAACGATGTCATCGTGCGTTACAGGATCAGTTTACGATGAGTTTGTTGATCGGCCGAGCAAAATCCGATGAGTTGATGCTACTTGGGATAGCTTATTGATGAAAATATTTTGTTTAAAATACCGATTAGTTTAAGTAACAAAAAGAAATGTTTTTTTTTTGTCCATGCTGTTTGTTATAATTCAAACTTATTTAAAGGAAACTGTTTGAAAAATTAAGATCGTAACCACAGTTCTTCTAGTCAAGACATGGACAAGGATTTGTTATTATTTGCCTCTTCTGGTGAGCAACTAGATCTTAGAATGACAGAAAGTTCCAGATTTAAGAAGATTTTGCTCCAGGAGACATTTTTTACTTAAAATACATGGGGAGGGGGGGACGGAACGATACAGACTCCATGTAGCAAAAATTCAGTACAACGATGACAGACAACGATGAATACGGGCAAAAACCCACAGGATGATCTCCAAAGCCCAGAGAGATTTCAAGAAACTAAAGAAAAACAGCATTTGTCCTAGATGATGTTATCAAAAAATGTAAACCTAGCCACAACTGCTCGTTTTAAGAACATGGACATTTTTGAGGATGACTTATATTTATATTAAATTTTTGTTTTCAATTCAAATATATTTTCATTAAATTAATTTTGATTTTCTTTTGAGTTCGAAATTATTTTTGAATCTTGACCAATTGTACGTTTACTGATATAGAAAATAAACCTTTATTCGACAGAAACTATCTGTTTTTATTCTCCCCCATCCATATTAGTAATATTTTTGTGATATACGAGGCGTGTATTTAAAGTAAGTACAGTTTCGGTGTAGATTAAAAGCAAGCAAAGATATCTTTATTTTTTTTACATGAAAGCCTATGCCTTAAACTACTTTTATACATAATTGCCATTTAATTTAAGGCACTTATCATATAGTACAATCAACTTCAAAAAACATAAATTGATTGAGAGTGCCGCCGACATCATGGTAAGTGCTGTAATTCGTTTTTTAATTGTAGAAGGGTTAAAAGCTATTCATATTCATCGCGAGATTTCTTCAGTATATGGTGAAATCATTATGAGTGATGGAATGGTTAGGAATTGTGTCCGAGCGTTCAAAAATGGCCACTTGAATGCTTATGCAGAGGAACGGAGTGGTCGACCTTCCTTCAATTATGAAGATTTTGTGCAAAAGCAGCCTAGATCGAGCATCCAGTGACTACTACCTGTTTTTGCATATGAAGCAGCACCTCGGAGGCTAGCTAGTGCCAGGACAATCACAGTGATGTCAGGATGAGATTGTAATGCATTGGCGGCATATTTCTTTGAAGAGAGTCTTCAAAAGCTATTAGGTTGGTGCGTATGAAATGTCGGATTCTTAAGTGATTGTATAAAACTGCATATCTTTCTTCAAAAGCTTTTTATTCAATCAAAGTATGCTCCATTCGCTTCAATACACTTCTCCCAACGAGATTTTAAATCGTAGATGCCTGTCTTAAAAAAATTTTGGTCATTAGAATTAATAAACCCTGATATCGAGTTTTTTAGACTGTCTTCATTTTCATAGTGTTTGCCCCTTACAAACAGCTCTAAATGCTTGAAAAAATGAAAATCGGTCGGCGAGAGATCCGGTGAATATGGTGGATGCTGCAAAACTTCATATTCCAGTTCGTTCAGTTTCGCAATTGTTTTGTGTGTCGGCAGAATTCATATCGGCAATAAACTCAAAAGAAATAACAAAAGGGAAGACCTTCGAGAAAAACTATTTTGCTGAAATGAGTCTCTGGCAATGGACAATACGACTACGAATGAGGTTATGCCAAAGACAAAAGTATAACGAAAACAGGGAGACAAACGTCCGCATGTAAAGAGAATCCGACATTTCATACGCACCAACCAAATAATTGTACGATATTATAAATCCATTTCTAATTAGTGGCAATAAATGTAGATAAGTAGTTTAAGGTGTGGACTTTCATTTTAAAAAAAATGTATAAATATATCTTTCCTTGTTTTTAATTCATACCAAAACGGTACAAAAACACGCCCCGTGTGTATATATATATATATATATATATATATATATATATATATATATATATATATATATATATATATATATATATATATATATATATATATATATATATATATATATATATATATATATACTGCTCGACATTGAAAATGCAACACCAAGAAGGAGTGGTCAGAAATTCATGCAAATTTTACCGTAGACGCACGTCACTGAGTTATGCAAATGATATGAAATGCGCAGCTCTCCGACGCACGTGAAGTAAGATATAAGAGAATGAAGTTGAAAAGTGGGCTATGTTCATGTCGGTTTTTCTGCCAGACTAATTATCGGAGAAATTTGGTTTTTGTCTCGAAGGATACGTGTGATAGGAGGAAATGCCACGCCGTCCTCAACGAAGACACTTCCAGCATATAGACGACTTTACAAGGGGTATGGTGATCGGACTGAGAAGGGGAGGTTGGTCCATACGTCAAATTGCAGCTGATACCCACATGGATGCAAGCACTGTGCATCGGCTGTGTCGGAGATGGTTGGAAAGAGGAAATGTAGCCACATTGAGGGGTGCAGGTGCAGCCAGAGTGACGTCAGACCGCTTGGATCGACGGATTCACCGACAAGCTGTGGCGGACCCGCAAGTCACTTGTACGTCGATTCTGCAGCACGTGCAAGGTACCCTGGATGTTCCTGTGTCGACCAGAACCATTTCCCGTCGACTGGTTGCACGTGGCCTGCAATCACGGCGCCCGCTAAGAAGACTGCCATTGACCTCACAGCACATACTCCAAAGTTTGGAATGGTGCCGGACCAGAGCGACGTGGATGGCAGAATGGCAAACCGTAGTGTTCTCAGATGAATCCCGCTTCTGTTTGTCCAGCGATAGTCATCGCATACGTGTGTGGCGTCGACGTGGAGAAAGATCGAATCCGGCAGTAACTGTGGAACGCCCCACAGCACGACAACGTTGCATAATGGTTTGGGGCGCTATTGCATACTATTCCGTATCACCTCTAGTTCGTATTCAGGGCACTATGACGGCCCAGCGATATGTAGATAATGTACTGCGGCCGGTGGCAATCCCCTACTATCAGGGTCTGCCAAATGCAATTTTTCAACAGGATAACGCCCGGCCTCACAGTGCTCGAATCAGCCAACATGCTCTACGAGGTGTACAGATGCTTTCCTGGCTACTCTCCTGACTTGTCACCAATCGAACATGTGTGGGACGTGATTGGACGCCGTTTGCAGAACCTGCCACTGCCTCGTTCAGAGGACGAACTGTGGCAAATGGTTGAAAGGGAATGGAGTGCCATCCCTCAGAACACCATCCGCAGGCTTATTGACTCCATGCCTAGACGTGTTTCTTCGTGCATAGCTGTCCGCGGTGGTCCTACTTCTTACTGAGCCGACGCCGTCCTCGCTCTAAATTTTGCTTATTTATTTTGAAATGAATATCACTTATTGTTAAATGCTGTCTCTGTCTTCTTACCAAATTTCATCAATTTCTGACCACTCCTTCTTGGTGTTGCATTTTCAATGTCGAGCAGTGTATATAGATATATATATATATATGTAGTTCACAGACTGCTTGAACGTTTATAGTAAATCATGTGTAACTTAAATGTGAGTTAAGTGCACCCCCATAATGAGTGGCTTAATCATATTAAGACAGTTGGGAAAAAAAGTTTGAAATATTATGAAATATGATTATTTTTCAAGCACTGACTGACACTTAATGCCTCATTATTAATACAGAATATCATTAAAAGTATATCTTAATTTAAAAACAATATATCTACTATAATCACTTAATGGGTACAGTATAATTTAGACGGATCAGGAATAGTTCCCCCTGAATTGGGCCACATAAATGCGTTTTTCTATGACAAACAACCCTTATTTATCAATATATTTAGATTGTCATGAACGAAAACTATCAGTAAAGTCGTAAAGTATTTCACTTACATGATAATGACATACAGTTGAGCAACATGCAAGAACAAGCATAAAACTGGGCATGGAGTAGTTTTGATATTTTCTAACACCCACAAATTTGTAAAATAATAATAAAAGAGTACGAAAAGAACAAATTTGTTAACGAGGTCTTAATTTGTTTAACAAACGAAGTCAAATCATTGGGTCATATAAGTTTTTTTCAACAACGTTTAAATAAAAGTGACAAACGATTTTGTATTTCTGCTAATAAGAATATGCGAAGGAAACTTAGCCATTGATGGAAATTTGGAAATATATATGACGTCACTGTCTGTTTAGAAGCAATTTAGGATTACAGCATAAACGACTACTTGGTTGTATTAGTGTTAAGCGCATAAGTATTAGTAATGAACCATTAATTTGTGCATCCGTGAGGCCAGGGAGACCATAAGAGTTATGATTATAAGATACAAAATTTAAACTTGGAGTATATGTACTCAAAACAAATATTTACAACAAGACATGAAACTCAAAATTAGTTTGTGATTAATGAGCCAATATGCCCATTACTGGAGCAATGGAAAAAAAAAGAACCACCAATAAAGTACTATAACAAGCTTTTTAATTATTTATAGTCATCACACGTAAATAATTAAATGTTTTATAAAATATACAAATGCATTATTATAAAAGTTTAATATATTTCTTAACGGAAACGGATAGGACTCGCAGAAAATAGCTCATCTTAGCACTTGTCTAAAAACCAGTTTTATTACTCAAAAAGCTATACAAGCAACATAAATGTTTTGTTTTGCTTTGTATATTTGAAGAAAAATAATTCGACGTGTTAAATAATGTTTCATTTACTGTCATTGGGGTATCATATACATTTTTTTTCACCAATAAAAACTAGAGCCCACTCTTGGTAAAATTACCTTATGCATATTGATTCTAGAGGGTTTAATTATTTTGTCTGAGCCTTAAGCTAAGGTGAAGCTCATAAAATGTTCAGTAAAAGTAGCAGTTTATTCAATTAGTATTATTTATAGTTCACAAAACAAATATAAATAAAATCCAGATCAAAGTATTTTTATTCTTAAGCAACTACTATTAAACGGTAAAACAAACAGCGATAGTGTTTTTGTTTTTAATTTCTGGCGTGTAAATTTAGTTCCTTTAATTTTCTCTCTCATGTGGATTTTTTAAGGAGTAATCAAATACTTTTAATACTTTGAAACAGCTAAATCAAACAATTAAATATTTATTTTGAAATTTATCAGATGAATAACAATTTTTGCAGTAAAATTCTTTTTAAGTTTTCTGTTTAAACAAAGGAAGTATGCTTGAGTTGAATGAATACATTAATGCTTGTTCTTTCAGAATAAAAATTATCACGAAGTACTGTCTTTTTTGAGGGCTATTAATTAATGATTCCTTGTGAATTTGCGTTTTTGAAACCAAAAAATAAATAAACAACTTAAACAAGGATATATCAAATAAAATAAAAAACATAAATGTAAATTTCAAAATGAAGTAATTAAATGAGCTCAAAATATATGGAATTTTAAATTATTCAAACTGTAAATTTCCAGAAAACTTTTAACTTTTAATCCACAGCGAATACTTATACTTTCAGCATCTGTTTTGAGCGGTATTTCTAGAACTGTTTTCATTTGCGACTCGCTTTTGGAGCTATTTTTAAAAAAGAGGTTTAAAATATACCTGTGACATTGATAACAACATAAAATTAATTATTAAAACAGCTAAAAACATAAAAATACAGCTAATTTTTCCAAGAAATATCACTAAGTACAAAAGCATTTGAATGTAATTCAATTATTTTAATACAAACAAGATCATTAGTCTGATGCAAGGACAATGTTTAAATTCTAATTTTCTTCTGAATTCATACCATTTATTAATAACCATTTATTATTAACCAAAATTAAATGATGCAGCGTTTTATTTATTCTTATTTTATTTTTTAATAGTATATGTACCATGGAGCAGAATGTGTGGCAAGTGAAATAGTTAAGATAAGGCACTCATTTAAAAGTAAACAAATTGGAAATTTGTTCTAAAAATCAGTGTACATAAAAAATTAATAATGTGTTTCGTAATACAGCTATCGTTGAAATGCTATTTTTCATTTTTGGCAGTAATTTTTCACTTGCAAAAAAAGGTCATAATTTGTCACCTTTAAAAACCATGGGGCAAAGTGAAAAGTACAATATTTTTGTAATGAAGCATTTTCTATTTGATGTTAAAGTTATTTTCATCAAAAAATGAATAAATGAATTATTAACGAAAACATAATCGAATAAATAAATAAACGAATGCATTAATATACGCGAAAAAGAAATGAGTAAATAAAATGGAGAGTAAAACGCAAAATAAGTGAATGGGTGAATAAATAATTGAATTAATAAGTAAAAAAAATGTGAGTAAATTAATAAATGAAGAAATACGTACGTGATTTAGTCAATGAATGTCCCGCGTTCACTTGACAAATCACATTGAATATTTAAAAAATAAAATATGGCAAATATAAACTAAGCAAGAATTGCACTGGACATCAGCAGATCGCAATTAATACTTAAAATGATTTTTACAAAAAGTTTATCATTTTATAACAACAAGAAATATTTTTTAAAAACTACGAATATTCGTGTAGTAATATTCGTATGTATGAGTTGAGATTATATATACTTCGCTTAGCAATATCTCAGCATTTACAAATGCAAAATCTTGAAACTGATAATATTCACGGAATTAGCAAATCCCACTGGAAACAATTAAGATTCTAAGGATAAGAGATATAATTAAGTCGTTAATAAAAGTAACGTGAAAAGCTGCGGTGTTGTAACTTTTTTATATTTCTTACGTAACTAGTATTGGTCAGATTGAAAAAGTAAACTAAAATATTCTTTTCTCCAAGTCATGTACATTCACATACAAAAGACCTTATTTGTAGTGATTGAATCAATTTTTTAAGCAACTAATGTGATTTGTGTGGGAAAGTCAACACACTTAACAAAATATTTAACTTACATCGAATAAAAAGATTGTTTGTGTTGAGAAACTAATTTTGTCTTTCTTTCTCCTTGTTATACAGATAGAAATTTTTCCTTTTGTAAATTTTCGTTCATATTTATTAAGATAATGAAAATTAATGAGCCGAAATCACTAAAATTGAAATAATATTTTTTCATGTTCATTTTCATAAGGTTTATAATTTAAATAATGGAAATGAGGACTTCAGTTAAAATTTCAAGATTTAAAGAGATACATGGAGTTATATGATTATTATGTAAATTAAAAAGGAATTTAAAAAGCAAAAGTTTCATTATTTTTTCAAGCATCTTAGGCAATGTAATTTCGTATATGTTAATTTTTATGCGTAGACTTGATGTGTCACTCGGCTTTGTACGTACTACCAGGAACATTTAAGTCATGCACGATGAATTATTTCACTCGTAATAATGATAAAAGTATTACACGTACAACATTGAAAAAAAAAAAAAAACAGAATACATAAAATAACCACAAATAAAAAGAGTTTCCTACAGACTCTATAAATGTTCGATGGGTCCTATCCCTGGGTCACTCAGGTGGTAGAGTGACTGGTTCCACGTTTGGACTTTTCTGATGATGGTCATCATTGCTGCACGTGAATATGATTGTAGCTGTAAAGCGTTTTGAAGCAAAGGTGTTAGTTATCTTCTGCCAGCTAGAAGGGCAGTATGGGCTTCACTTTTTCAATTGTATTGTAATTTGGTATGAAATCCGACTTTCACAGCACACGCATGCCATAGGAAATTGTTTATAGGGTAGCCAGCTATTCACAGCACAACGACACATTCACACAAAGAAAGGACAAGGACTGGAAGGAGTGAAAGAACATCCATGCCCGAGCCGGATTTGAACCCGAAACCTCCCCATCTGAATCCAACTTCTCTGACCACTAGACAAGGCGCCCGGCGAAGCAGGATGTTGCAGAAACCGATTGCAAAAGCATTTTGCCAGCACCAATATTTCGTCTCTTGTTTTTTCGCTATTTTACGAAATACTGCAGCCGTGTTGCCACTTGGCTAAAGAAATTTTTAACTTTTTTAGTTTCAGGTCATTTTTACATTTTTCTCATTATTACGCTTGCAATACTGTTGAATCTATGACTTTAAGAAAAGGAATAAACCGTTTTTAGTAAATTTGTATTCTAAGTTAGTTTTAAAAAATAGCTATTTCATCAAAAAAACATTTTTTTTTACATTTATATTTAAAATTACAAGAGAGGAAGTGTGTACTGAGCAGTGTCTCCAACCCTGGACCGTTTGACTAGCACCCTAACCTATGACAGACTGAAATATCTGCCCTTATGCTGCCTTGCTAAGCACAAAAGTGGTATCTGCATTAGAACTCAAACTGAGAAAAAACTCCTTAAAGTTTTGCTCCTCCATGTATTTGATATAGATGATAATTTTTTAGAATTTTTAAAAAATGTTTTTTGTCTTCAAATGACCATAAAACATTGTATGTGGGTAAAATACTTCAAAAAGAACCACCTGGTTGCGATAACTAAATTTTGTTCAAAAGTGCAGATACGACTTTTGTGCTTAGCACGGCAGTATGGGACACACAGCAAAAATTTTTATTTTTTCGTTTATCCCCCTACCTCAATTTTTTTTGAAGTAGTTAACTTATGAATGTGTAAAGGTTGAAGGCAATGCCAGTTGATTTATATATGAGGGAGGTATTAGGTCATGGGAAACCCTAGAGTGGCCTTGTTGCAACTTTAGAGAATATTAATATAATATAATTAATATTCTCTCTTTATAATTATTAGCTTTATAGAACATTTTCGCATAACTGTTTTTAAAAGAAAAAAAAACACATTGTTGTAGAAGATTTTCCTTTAAACATTTCTGATACACAATTTAACTGAAACAGTAAAACTCATAATTTTGAAAAAAGGTGTCCCTCAGCAGATGCAGCAAAAAATATGTTCAAGGATCAAAATTTCTTTCAAATACTAGTGTAAAAGTAATTTACGGGAAAAATAAAGAAATATCATCAACAACTAGTAAAACAAAACTTCTTAGTACTGTTCTTGGAATTTGAAGAAAGAAATAGAAATGTCTCTGGAATTAAATAGTTTTCGCTGGGCGGACCACTGAAAGCATTTCACGGAATAATTACACTTTTATTTATTTGTTTTAATCAAAATAAAACTTTTCGACTTCGGAGAACATTTTTCATTCAAAAAATTATTTGGCAGACAATACATCAAAAATAATGAAATTTAACGCTTTATTAATCTTAATGCTCAGTTAAGCATATAATGGTTGCCGCGTAAATGATTTTCATTACATTTATATTTTTAATCTTGATTCAAAATATCTGAAGAAGTATTAAAGATGGTATTTAAAACTTCATTTCTGAATTTATTATAACTAAGCTAAATTTTCCTTTGTACATTACCATTGCGAACATTGCTTTAGGTGTGTTCAAAATCGCAACATTTCTGAAATATTTATGTCCTGAAAACTGTAATTGATTTTAAATAACAAGAAAATATTTTATTTAAATCTGCATTGCAATACAGGTCAATGGGAAATATTTATAGTAGGACGGTGTGTTCACTTTTACTTACTCATGTTCGCTTGATATTTCAACAAAGCTGCATTCCCTTAGCCCTGTAACTCAAAAGGTTAAAATGGCTCAAGTTCTTAATATCTTTAAAAATATTTTGCTTGATCTACGGGTAATTCAAAACGACGTGTCTAGCAATTTTTCCTAAAATTTGCGATTTTTTTTATAGTGGAGGATCATCTTTAAGCGTTGTGACGTAAGAACATGCTCGGAATGATCAGGCTATGATTAATATGATTATTTGAATTAATTAATGAAACTTGATAAATATAATATCAGATTTTATTTGGAGAATTGACTTTTACGTATTTAATGTTTGGTCTATTATTATTTCTAATTTAAATTAATAAATAAATGAATAAGAGCCGGGCATCAGCAGAAAACCGACCGAAATCGAAGGCAGAAACCGAAAATCCGGGTACTTTTAATTTTTTCACCCGGACTTTCGGTTTCTGCCTTCGGTTTCGGTCGGTTTTTTTGTTGATGTGAAGCCAGGCTCTAACTGAAAATATGTCATTTGACTCAACACTCATTTTCGAGGCAGATTGTGCAACGTCAGCCTACACAGCTAGTAATGTAGAAGGTAAAAACGTTTGCTCTGACGTTTGTGCATTGTATGGTGTTACTACACTAGGTGGCCAAAAGTATCCGGGACACTTTCAAAAACTCACATTTTTAAGCATATCTCGAGAAGTAAGTGATCAATAGTTCTTTAACTTTAGTCAGACAAAATATAGGCTTCACCGGACATTTCCACACTGAAATTATATCACCCATGCATTTGGGGGACGACAAAAAGAGGGGTCGGAAGAAAAACCTCTCTTTGATAATAACTCTTCGAAAATAGCTCGGAATAAGCTATATCAGTATAAGCTATTTCAGTATATAAGCTATTTCAGTAATTAATTAGCATACTATGTATAATTACTGTATAAATTTTTATGAACGTACCACTCTTACTTCTGAAGATATGAAACATTTTTTAAAAAACGGCAATTTTATTTGAAGGGTTTTTGCTCATAACACACAGGGTTTTTGATCAAACTTTATCAAAACTTCAGGAAAGATGACAAAATACAAGAGAAAGAACATACTAAAACGGTAAAAAAAAATATTAAAAATCCGATGAGATATGAACGTTAAAATGAAATAATTTTTCACGGCGCATGCGCAAACGGCAGAAATTTATAACTACAAAAATATTTTACCCTGAATTATACTGCATCCTATAAAATAAGTTCCAGTTGAATATCATGAAAATTAAAAAAGATATCAGCGATCTAGTGAGCTGTATTTCATTTATTCGCAGACAATACATAAATAGTGAAGGACTGTCCACAAAGAGTTATTTTTAAATTAAAGGTTATTGCGTCATCGTTCAAAAAAAAAAAAAAAAAACAACGTTTCAGGGGGTATTCAGATACTTTTGACCACCTATGTATAAGGTATTTTTGGCCGAATAGGCGAAATGTGACTTCTATGCCGAATATTAATTTTCAAACTGTATACAATTTAACCCATTAATGCCTAGCGTCCCTTTTTAGGGACGGTCAAAGAAAGGGTCTGAATTTCCCCAAAATTAACATTTCAACCAAATAATAGTGTTAAATTAATACCTTTTATTGTTTCAATTCATTATCAACAGATTGCAGCACATAACCATTGTAAAGCGTGTTCTGTAGCAGTTTTAATATGATCTGTATAAAAAATTACATCGTTCACAATCTCAAGAAAAAAAAACTCAGTTTTCAAAGTTATTCCCAGCTTCCCCGTTTATGTTAATTGCTGATTTTATTTCTTCTCATAAAATGCCTTTTTAAATATTATATCGCAGGCAGAAAAAAATTTTATTAAAAAAGTATGTACTCTCTGGGGTCTATCGTAACTTTTAAGGGACGATTTTTCTTTCCTTAATAAAACAATTATTTTTACATAATAGTTTTTTAATTATTTTTCTTGTCCATTAAACACTGTTTTTAACTAGTATATAAAATATCTTTGGTAAAAAAAATGTCAGGCATTAATGGGTTAACATTGAAAAAAAATTGCTCGAGTGTCTCCACACTATTTGTGGACAACCCCTCGCCATTTATGTATTGTCTGCGAATGAATGAATTACAGCTCACTAGATCGCTGATATCTTTTTCAATTTTTACGATATTCAACTAAAACTTTTTTTATTAGCTTCTACGTTATCAGAGTACATAAATTTTGTAGTTACAAATTGCTGTTGTTCGCTCATGCGCCGTGAAAAATTATTTCCTTTAAACGTTCATATCTCATAACCAGAAGTATAAGTGGTACTTTCATAAAAAATTGTACAGTAGTTATACATAGTATGCAAATTAATTACTGAAATTTATAGCTTATTGCGAGCTATTTTTGAAGAGTTATGGTCAATAAGCGGTTTCTCTTTCAACCCCCCTTCTTGTCATCCCACAAATGCAAGAGTAATTTAATTTCAACTTGGAAATGTTGGGTGAAGTCTATATTTTGTATGACTAAAGTAAAAGAACAATTGATCACTTATTTCTCAAGCTATATGTAAAAATGTGAATTTTTGAAAGTGTCCGGATACTTTTGGCCACCTTGTGTACTACGGACATTTACTATCCAAAAGTAGCAAGAAGTTTTGTCAGGAATTAAACCAGCTTACTTTCCCGTATATCGACATCGACATTCTAGCATCTGATCAACGTTCTTTCGATTACCTGAGACTGTCAAACATACCTTTTCAGCACATAAAACTGATTCCTAAAAACCAAATATGTCTATCTCATCTGATGATTTTTTCTGAGCCTGCAAATCTGCCATGTTTGAAGAGTCGGAGTCAAGGAGTCTTAATCAGAGTCCTCGAAACGGAAACAACATTCATGAAAATACTTTCTACACACTCACTGCAAAAAGTAAACTGTTCTTTTCACAGTATAATACTGGCAGCAGAGGTTCCATATTGAAACTGTAAAATGTACAGTAATAAACTGCAAAATTAGCAATTTCACAGTTTATTACCACAAAATTAGCTGTATTATATCGTAAAAAAAAAACAGTATAATATTGGCAGCAGAATTTCCAGTTTAAAACTAAAATGCACAGTAGAAAACTAAAATTAGCAATTTTACAGTTTATTAATATAAAATTAGCAATTTTACAGCTTATTACTCTAAAATTAGCAATTTTTACAGTTTGCTACTATAAAATTAGCTGTATTTTATTAAAAAAATAACATCTATTTTTTATGGTGTTTTTCATCAAAAACAATTTCTAACAAAGTTTGAAGAAAATTCGTCTTTAAGTTCAAGATCTACATTAAGATTAAATTTCCCCGAAAAAACTTATGTAAAGTTTTTTGAACGGTTCAAAATTGAACGAAAAATTGCTCAAATCAAAAGTCAAATATGAGAATGAGGTGTTATCGCCGAGATTATTCTAACGGGAAAAATTAATTCAATTCGGAATGTTCACTCAAAAGTTATTAAGTGGTAACAGGTTGTTTGAACAGTTTAATGTTGAACTAAAAATTTGCTCAAATTAAAAATTTAAATTCGGT
The DNA here is from genome assembly GCA_038373865.1 of Uloborus plumipes. Lineage (NCBI taxonomy): Eukaryota > Metazoa > Arthropoda > Arachnida > Araneae > Uloboridae > Uloborus > Uloborus plumipes. The sequence continues at coordinate 131,259 of JAXGGA010000945.1, forward strand.
AAGGAAATATTTTTGCCGATATCATTCGAACAAAAAAAAGTTTGTTCAAATCGGACTCTTCACTCAAAAATTAATATGGGCGACAGAATGTTTGAACGATTCAATGTTGAATGAAAAATTGTTCAAATCGAAAATTCAAATACGGAAATAAAGTATCCTTGAGGAGATCTCTCGAACAAAAAAAAAATCGTTCCAATTGATCTGTTCACTAAAAAGTTAGTATTGCGGGACAGGTTGTTTGAACGGTTCATAGTTGAACGAAAAATGGATCAAATCAAAAAGTGAAATGATCGAATGAGGTGTCCTCGCCGAGATCGGACTGTTCATTCAAAAGTTAATTGAAAAAGGGGGGCGGCAAACAGACAGACAGACCGACAGACGCATATTTTCCCCTCTTCAATACCCTACTTTCCTATTTTTAGTTTTCTATATATTTTTTTATTTTTTTCTTCCTTTTCGGCTTTTTTTTTGGACTTGGCGATATTTTTAAGATGCATTAAGCCATTTTTAATGCTTTTTTTTTTTTGTCATTCTCTTACTTTAACGGGAAAGTAGGCAAAAAAGGGTGAGTGGAGGTTAGAGCGTCATTTGAGAAATTTATGAATACTGACCTGAAGAGACTTCTGCCGCATATCGAATGTATTAGGTAAATGTCTAGTGCAATTCCTATTAGTAGCAATCAACAATCTGCCTTTTATGGATAAAACGTAGTACATATTTGCTTCTGTAAATAATGTTTTCTTTGTTTAAATTAGATTAAGATCATAATTAGTAGAGAAAACCATACGTATTTGTTTTTAAAGCATATTATTCATTAATATATAGTGTAACACTCCTGCGCATTTCGGTGTAAATATCAATACATGACGAAAATGGCCAAAGGTGACTTTTATCCCCTATAAGTGAGGCAAGTGCGACTGTGATTAAAAATGATATTAAACAGATCATAAAACTTCTGCTTGTGGTTTATTTAACGCTTTTTAGGTTTGAAAACCTCAATAAAAGAGCTGAAAATGAAACTTAAAAATTTGATAGATGCACGAGATTTTTCAACAGAGCACTATTCTTAAGAATGAGAGCTTTGAAAAATGGGATACACATGTACCCCCACTCACCTTACTTAAATCCGAAAGCAAAGTATTTTAAAAGTCGTTATGTACGTAAAGAGATATAAAGGAAGAACCTTATGATCATGCATGTTTTAAAATAATTTCTAAAATTATTAATGTAGCTAAAATAGAGAAAAAAAATCTTTAAAAGCAAAACAATGGGAAAAAAAAACGAAATATATTTATGAAAGCTTATTTTATGTAGCCTTGCATTTCACCTTTTTTCTTGGTTTACGTTCTTATTATCCTATGAAAATAGGAGTAACATAAAAAACTTTAAAGATTCCAGATAGCATAAAAACTGCAAAACATCAATAACTTTTTATAGGCAATGAAAAGCGCCAGGGCCACGCCCACGAACATTAAGCTCCATAGACTAAAGGGAATGTGTTTGTGCTTTCAAAATTCTTGTAATAGGTAAAATATTACAAATTTTAAAAATTGCTACCAAAGTGACATTTATAGGTGTATTAATGAGAATGAATTCATAAAGTGCTAGACATCTTTTTTTCTTTTACTTCTTCAGTGCAAAGCTATATCATTAATATGATTACCTTCAATTTTACTACAATTTTCTAACGAGGGGATACTAAAAAATACAAGATTTTTTATGCATTTTTTATTGTAATTAATGCGCATTCTTACAAATAGGTCATCAATAAAAATGAAAATAGGAAATATTACTATTAACATATTTAGCATAACAAGCTGTCAGCTAGGACCTCAGCTAGAGCAAAGTCTTGGCGTGACAATAATTTAATAAATCTTTAAAATATGTTTTCTTCTTCTCTTTCACTTTTTTAGAATAAAAGTAATGATTTTACTGAAATTGTGTTTGAAACTAGACTTAAAAAATAGTTTTAAAGCTTTTAAGAGGCAACTAAAATCCTTGAGGTCATTAATAACAAAGGCAAAATAAGCAACTTCTTTTTCTGGAAGCACAGAAAGTTTGCAAAAGTAAATAAATAAATAGATGTATAACTCTTCAATAAAACTCAAAGGGTTGTTTTTATTACAAAGGTTAACTTTTAGTTATCTTTGCAGAAGATATATCTATTTTGAGCTTGGCAAAAATCTCACATCTTATACTAACAACTTTAAGTTTTGAAACAAGGAACTTATTTTGTTTTCGGGCTTATACCAAAGTTGAATTAAAGCTTAACAAACAAAAGTTGAATTAGTTTTGCATTTTAAGATTTGAAAATTAAATATCGTTTAAATATTATAATTTGTTTGTAGCGTCTAAAATTATCATATACGTAAATATGCATTAAATTCAAATCTTGAATTTTTTTATTGTTTCTAGCGAAATGATAACAATTTGATTTAACTTCTCAAATAGTTTTTCCTGATTTTTTTTTATTTTATATTAACAGTCAATGTGACGTACACAAATGACAAATGATAATTTTGCTCCCGAAAGTGGTCGTTCTCAAAATGTCTTACATACTTTAAAAAAGGTCAAAAACCCTAAAATCGATAAATTCGTTTTAGGAATAGTAGCATCTTATTTATAAGAATGTCTACATAGTATTTCATAAATCTTAAAACTTTTTATTGATTTCTGCTGAGAAACTCATGTTTTTTATGTATTTTGAGAGCAAAGGATTTATTTTCTCTCATGTACCGGAAAGTCCATTCGAATAAAGGTCAACAAAGTGCATTGATTCAATGTAAAAAATAAATTCTTGAAAGCTTTTAAAATTTCTTAGTTTTCAAGGCTATATTGAACATTTCTTGGGACCGTCCGTAAATTACATACCATACTTGTTGAGGAAATCACTGTTCTCTTCGTGTTATTTCGTTATATTAAAACAGCATCAAAATGTAAACCTATGATTTTGCTTTGTTATGATTCTTTCCATCATTGTTTGTTATTCGAAACTTCGCTATTGACATCGTTTCATATTTCATTTATTTTAGCATGTTAAACATACTTATCCGCTTCATTGAATCTCGGGTACACAATACATAAACCTTGAACATATAAAATTCGATGAAAAATTATTAAAAATAATGTTGGTTGAAGTATTCAAAGAAGTCAAGGATGAGTAAAAAAAAAACAGATTGCCATTTTTATGGCACAACCTGAACTTAGTAATGTATAAAATTTTGAAATATCGGAGTTGTAAATGAACCGTAGTTATCGTAGTAGTTATAAAGTAGCTTGTTACCAGCAGTTTGTTTGTCTTCACATTTTTTAGACACATTTATGCACAAAAAAAGTGAAATGTAATTTCAGTTTTTTTTTTAGATTTCTCATTTCGTTACCAAAATTGTATCCAATAGGATCCGGAAAAGGGAATCAGATACAAAAGCCGATTTTTTTAGGAAATATAAAAACTGTTCAAAACTATTCTTCTATAAAATATGTGTTGACAACAATACTCTGAAACGTCTCAAAGCTAAAGTTGAATTTTCCAGCATATAAGTTTCATGAATTTGAAGACTTGGATACATCTGCTACTTGAACGAAATAGGAAAGATGGTACCTCTTTTCTCTGACTTACTTTCTTTACCAAGTCAACTCCTCGAATGCAACATTGAGAGCTAACTTATTACTACGTTAAAAGTAAACATGTGCACTGTAAAAAATGAATGTTGTTTTAACAGTATAACACAGCAAATTTAATAGTAATAACAATAAAAATTGCTGATTTTACTGTAATACACTGTAAAATTTCTACTTTTGCAGTACTAAAATGTAAACTTGCTAACTTTAGTTTATTACCGTTCATTTCAGTTTTAAACTGGAACCTATGCTGCCAGTATTACACTGTTGTTTTGACAGTATAATACAACTAAATTGTATGGCAATAAAATGTAAAATTTCTAACTTTGCCGAAAGAAACTGTAAAATTGCTAGTTTTTCAGTTTGCTACTGTGCATTTTACAGTTTTAAATTGGACCATCGGCTGCCAGTGTAATACCGTAAAAACAACAGTTCATTTTTCGCAGTGTGAACAAACGAAATTATTTCGCAGAACACACTTCGTTGAATTGCTTTTAGTACCTCTAACATTTTAACTGATTTAGATTACAATTATTGTTATATAGGGATATTTTGGCTTTTTAAAATGTAAATATTAACCTTGCACGTAAACGCTTTTCTTGCGAAACAAAAACGCTTTAGAAGTTCTCAGCTTCGTAAAAAAACTCTTCCTTTCAGTTTACTTAATGGCCCTTCAATGTTAAAAAAGTTAAGTTTAAGGAATTATGAAGTGGTGTTACATCACGTCTTCAAAAATAAAAAGTCAATGTTGGTATTGATTGCATAAAAAGTTCACGTAATTAAGGTAACTAATTGGGAATTTTTAGGCTCTAATGAAGATAACAAATTAGTTTTTAGTTATTTTTTCTTTTTAGCTATTGATTGATACAAAATTTTCAGTCTCTTGAATAATTCAATCACTTTTTGGGACAAGGTGAAAAACATTTTTTTAAATTATTTCTATGCATTCATAGATACATAGAGTAGACAAAACTATTTTCGAAAGAAAAAAAATGTATCACAAGAGGCTTGAAAAGTTGCCTTGCTGTACTAGTAAATAACATATACATTTTTGAAAAACTCTCTATGTTTTCGTATTTTTTCTTCTGCCAACAGTATGTTTTGATTCATGCCAATAATTTTGAATTTCATAGCGCTCAATGTTTTTTTCTTTTTATATTGGAACGTGTTAATGCAAAGTTTTCTGTCTCTTTAAATCAATTCTGTTAGTAGTTGATTTTCGCTACTAAAAAAGAGGGCATTTAAGCTCCTTGGTTGTTTTCTTTGACTCACTCATGAGATCGTTCTACGGCATGAAACCTGCCTTTTTATTAAGCAAACTGCTCCTGTTTCTATATTAAAGGCGGGAATAGTCTTTTTTCAAGGCACCTTTGATTTTTTTTTAACAAGTGAAAATGTTAATATTGAGTTGAATCAAAGTTAAATTAGCTGGAAATGTAACTTTGTGTCTGTTTTTCTGGTCACAGTCGGAAGTTCATGATTCTGTACCACCGAAATATGAAGATGTGGTAAAGTAATATTTGCTAGTATCATATTAGCCCTACACTGCATAGCGTTGCCAATTGGATACATGGACTATTTTTCCTTATGACCAGGCATAAGTCAACTCAAGCATAAAAAGCAAGTATTAGGTATCTTTAAGGCAAATATAACCATCTATCCTCAAAATTAGATATTTAAAAATGTTTTCCGATGTTTTCTTATTACATTGAAAAATATATATAGTTCTTTCGAAGAAGACATCACCCAGTGTAAGGTTAGGGGAGTGTTGCCCCAAGCGAGTAGGCATTCTTAGGTAGCTGCGTGGAGTGGAAGTGCCAATGCATACTTATGTCGTGTTTACACGAATATTCTCGCGTTTCAATCAGTTCCAGCAAAACGTTTTTGAAGCAACATGGCTTAACAAGTCATTTAAATAGAAAAAAATACATTAAAAAAAACTGAAGGTATGTAACTTGTGATTAGTCAAAGACCCGCTTATTTTTTTATTGTCCATTGTATTGCTTTTTTTTCTGACACTATCGACGATGGTAAAACTACGATGGTCATTCTGTTTTTTTTTCTTCTTTTTTTTAAAGTTTAAAGTTATAATTATTAAACTAAAAAACGTGCTTTCGGGTAAAGCGGATATACCCACTTAGCCTCGGTACATTTTATACTAGTTTTTCTGTATTGTTCATATATGGTATATAAATATAAGAGAAAAACGAATCATTTTTCTCGATGGCAATAATCTAGTCTATTGATTTAATCAATTATTTCTTCATTTTTTGGTAAACGAATGTGCTGTGACTCCGATTTTAATTTAAATTGGATAACTCAAACTTTGAAGAATTAGTTTTGACAATGAAGTTCAGAGATATTCTACTAATATCCTCATTCTACATTTTTGACATTTTTGTCTCGTGACTTTGATAGTTTTTAAACTACTTTTTTCTTCTGTAACAGCACAATTTTCTTTTTCATATTGCATAATGTTAAGTAATTTTAAGTATTTTATTAGTGTAACCATGAAGTTTTCTTCATTACAAAAATAATTTTTAGTTTTAAAAATTGTTATTTTACCTACATTTAAACATGTTTTAGTGGTTGTTATATATATATATATATATATATATATATATATATATATATATATATATATATATATATATATATATATATATATATATATATATATATTATATATATATATATATATATATATATATATATATATATATATATATATATATATATATATATATATATATATATATAATATATATATATATATATATATATATATATATATATATATATACATATATATATATATATATATATATATATATAATGCGAAAATAAAACCAGATGCACGTTTTCAAAACTTAAAAAAAAAATCCACAATTTTTTTTCAAAAAAAAAAAAAGTTTTTTTTAAACACGAAACACGGCAAGTTTCAAACCAGAAAAACACGATTTTTTACGTTTGGTCCGAGTTTTTCGCTACTTAATACCCAAAATAAGTTGATATTTTGGGCTCAAAATTTAAGTTTGAGTTTAATCTTTTGGTATCTGTTACGAAAGTACAAAAGAAACCGGTAAAAAGTAGTTGTTTTTAGCTCCAAAGTCTAAAGCGCCCTCTTTCGATAATTTTTGAAATTAATCTTCAACAATTTTTTTCGAGAAAGAACATCTATTAAAATTATTTTGAGTGAAAGCGGCAAAAGAATCGATCAATTTTTCCGTATTTTATAAATTTTTGAAATTTTTGACCCTAAACTTTAATCGCCCTTATCTCCGTCGGAAATCATTTTGGACCCCCACTTTTTTATGTCATATTATTTATCCTGGTGTGTAGTATCTCCCCTTAATTTTTTGCCGTCGAATTCTGAAACACCCTGTATATATATATATATATATATATATATATATATATATATATATATATATATATATATATATATATATATATATATATATATATATATATATATATATATATATATTTTTTTTTTTTTTTTTTTTTTTCCAAAAAACATTGCGAACGGCAATTCCATCACAACTTTCATAGTAAACGTGTTCGTTTTAGAATTAACAAGTAACATTCAAGCTAACATAATGCACCTCAAAATACATGATACATAAATTTTTTATTACTTATTTTGTTCTTGATACAAAAACAAACAAATTATTAAAGCTCACAATATTTCATGAACCCCGACAAGCTTTCACAAGGAAAAGCATCTTTAATTTCCCCAGCGACTGAGCATAATTTTCCCTTCTAATAAAATATTTTAATAACTCACGTAGATGAAAATAATCAAATTTAATGTCTTGCACTGGGAATAATTCTATCGAAGCATAATTACTTGTGTATTAAAATTAATTTTGATTCAAAGGCCATTTTCTAACTTGTATGTGCTATAAACTAACAGATTTTGTTCAGCAAAATTTCTGTGGATTCTGTGGATTTTTGTAGTTCTGAAGAACTAAACAAATACTGCATTTTTAGCTGTAAACTCCCACATAACTTTCCTATTAATACAAATCGTTACACATGGGTAAATATAATTATAGAATGTTTGTTTACAGCCTGGCTGTGGTAAAATATTTTTGATTACTTGAAACCATAGAATAGTAAAATCAGCAAGCAGTCCTCAAAAACCCTATTAATGGAAACTGCCATTTTTCTTGAACGTATTAATTTCGTTAACCATTACGTAACATGTCAGCAATTCCATCAGAAATTTTTCCCAACGATTTAGGTGTATAAATTAAATACAAAAAAAAAAAAAAGAAAAAGGAGTTTATTTATATTTTTAAAATGACAAAGAGTTTCACTAACTTTAGTTTTGGATTTTATATATTTAAATAATGTTTCTAACCCTACATTTTTACACAAAACTGCGGTCAATTTTAAAATTAAATTTATTAAAATAAATGTTTTTCAATTTAATTCATATAGTTCTTGAGACACTAAATGGGAATTTAGAAACACCATCTGATTTCATATTTGTAAAAACAAGCCGTTCAGCATCGATTTAAGTTTTTAATTCTTTTCTTATGTAATTGCCTTTAATTATGTTTAAGAACGATAAAAATACGAAAAATATTGTGTGAAACATCAACGCTTTTGACGAAAATAACAAAAATGCGCGGGGGAGGGGGGGTGAGTTTTGTTAAATATTTTTATGTTAAATAACATAAATAAAAATGCTTGAACCCTGCAAAAGGAAATGTAAGAAAGCATGTCCAATATTTAAGTTATTTTTAGTCTAGAAGTTTAGCAATTTTCATTCCGACTTAGGACAGAAAATTTAAAAGTCATCTTTTTGTGAACTTGCTTAGTCAAAGCAAGCTATGTCTCAAAAAGGAGAATTTCCGACTTCATTTATCAAGAAATGACATTGTTTGAAACGAGTTTTCAAGAAACAATTCGTAACAAATTTATTTTTATGACGCTATTGCTGTTGTTTTCTTTGTATGTCTCAAAGTTAACTTGTAATGTTATTTATGATGAAGGGAAATTGCTCATTATTTACGGTGAAGGTTTTAAAGAAAGTAAACTCGAAAAGATAATATTACTGATTTTGATAAATTACTTTTATTTTACTAAAAAAAATTAACAAGACAATAATAAGGAATGGAACAAATCATTTCTACAAGGTTTTTTTATTACAAATATAAACATAAAAATATTCAGTTGCTGCTTAAAAAGATGGCAGACATTGCAGATTTTTATCATTTTATAAAAAGATAAAAAATTAGATTTAATTTTAATTATTTCTTTTTTCTTCTTCTATATTATCTTAAGATTTAGCAGGTTATCTTTTATACATAATTGTAAATATCTAATTTATTAAAAGTATGTTCGAGTGCACGAAATTCTTTCATTATCTGCTTTCTCTGAGTTACTTTAGCACTAGGGTGGTTCATAAACCTATGGTGAAAAATAAATTTTGTCCTAAAGGTCACGGCTGTGCCTCATTTTTTACCCTTATCTACCTTAATATACTGCCAGAATTTCAACTTCCTACTTAAATAAAAACACGGCCCTCAAAGCTCAAATAGTTCTCAAGTTTTCGCCAATTTCAAGTGTTTTTCGGTTGCGCAGTAAAAAAAAAAGTTCAGCATATTTTTGATATCATTCTTTTTGATTCTCATGTGAAATGATCCACTGAATCCAAATATGGCTACTGCTTCCCCCCATTGCTCCCCACTTTTCGAAAACGGCTCCCCCTCCCCTCATATTTTCTTCAGATTTCGACAATTTCACACAGCTATTATTTGGAGGGAAAGGTAGCATTATATTTACTACTAAAATTCTTCTATAGGGCTAGAGAGGAGAAAAGCTAAAAATCATTAATACTTGCTGCAAGCTAGGAGACTCATGGAGCGTATTCCCCCTCCCCTCTCTAAAATATTTAATATGTCATCAACAACTCATTTTTTCCAGCTTCAAAATTTTTCCACCTATGTCTTGGTGCAAAACAAAAGTATTGAACTCCCTTCTATGACTCCCACGTCTACAATTTTTTTCAAGCTTTACATTTTTTAAAAACGTTGGAAACATCACATGTTACATACGAGTCGCACTGCAGATCTCCTTCACTAAAGAAATTTTCAGTATTATTTATATTTATTCCAGTTATGTTCGCAGATGTAATTACAAATACAAATACAAATGCGACGACCAGCAACAGGCTCTCGGCCAAACTGGGCTGTTCCTAGTCAAACTATATACCCCAATAAAGATCAATGGCCCTCTTAAAACTATCTTCTCTATTGCTCCGTACCACCTCTTCCAGTAAGCTGTTCCAAGTTTCCACTATCCTGCATTAAGAATAATAGTAATTTTTCCGAATTTCCAGGTTAGCCTGAAATTTAAACAGCTTAAAACAATGACCCTTTGTCCTGCTTTCAGTGCAAAAATTTAACCCCATAACATCTTTCCTTTTGATAAATTTAAACAACTGAATCATGCCCCTCTGATTCTCCTTTGCTATATATATACATATTAAGTATTCTAAGACATATTAAGTATTCCATTGAAAGTTGGAGAGCGGTTACCGTATAAAAGAGGAAACGATGGTCATATTTGGATTCAATGTGTCATTTTTACGTAAGAATCAGCAAGAATAGTGTCAGATGCATTTGAAGTTAATTTTTTGCCAAGCAGTGTTGTAAAACTGAAATTTGTTGTAAGTTTTAAATTAAAGCCAAGAAATTTCAACTTCTTATTTTGCAGCTCAACTTTCTACAATTGTTTTTTTTCGAGAGAGAAGACAATTAGCATTGAATATTTTGTTGTCTTAGCAAGGATAGCTATTCAATTTTCTTCAGCAACAGGTAAAAGAAACTGAAAAAAATCCTGCTAAATTCTTGAATTATTTGAACATTTTCCTTAGCAATGTCATTCACCATTCTTTATTTCTTTTGCTTTTCTTTTGGTAGTTCTGTGATTGGTATTATATTTGCATTCTTTGGAGTGTAGGATGAAGGATGTAAGAAAACAATCTCTAATGTTCATGCTTAAAAAACACCCAATTTTTCTATACTACACTTGTAATATTTCGCATCTTTATTTCTGTTGTAAGTTGCTTTTCTTCGAGTTAGAATTTTATCTGAAAAACTACGTCAAAGTAACTAATTTTTCAGAAAGGTGCCACAAGTGCTTTTTAGAAACTTATAGTAGCTCTTTCAATTTCCAGGTCATTCATATCTCATGAGATTCCCCCCCCCCCCCCCCCCCAAGTTCAGATATTCCCAAGTGTTTTAATATTAAGTGGAGCATCTATTAATGCTCTATATATTAATGTTTTACTGTACAAAAAAGGCACTGACACTGTAGAAATTGTTGTATCTAGGTTTGTCCTCTCCTGATCAAATGAAAAATGTAATTCTTATATAGGAAAATGAATATTTTGAAGGCATATAAGAGATTAGCCATCCACCAAACATTATGAATATCAGCTCTTATTCGCCGATGGATTTTCTCAAACAGGCTTCCAAAATGGCTAATAATAACTCAATTATCTCTTCATAATCAGCAAGTGTAATTATAGATTTACCTATAGATTTATAAAAAACTTACAGTTAAATTTTCAAACTTGTTTCAAGTCTTCTCTCAGTTTTATGAGCAACATTTCTTTTTCTTCTTTTTTTATTTTTTGTTCAATTCCTTCTCGAAAATTTTTCGCATTAAATTTTTTAAAGAGTAAAACTCCTGCGGAACATGATAGCAAGCATCAAATAAATATTTTTGCCTAAGCTACAGATTAGTTCTATGCCATGATGACGGCAGGCCAGCTACAATAGTTTTTGTACAATTAATTTTTCTAATTTAATTCTTTCTCTTTGTGCGTTTGTGCCATTGTTAGCACTATTAGTTTAAAACTTAAAATCCTGCATTTTTTTCCTCTGCATATAAGCATCAAAACGTATTTTGCTCAATTACTACACAACTCTATTTTGGCATGCTTAAAAAGTTTTGAAAACCATCGCTCAGCATGTATGCAAGTAGTACTGCAACCTACATTGTATAATGCGTTCTACTAAATAGTCGATTCTATCAAAATTGTTGCTAGGTTCATACAATTAAGAAGCTTTCCAGTTATTTTAACTCATATTTATGTATTGGAAAATCAGAATTACTGAAAAAAAAAAAAAAAAACTTTTGTAAGAAAATGGTTTATTCTGAAAATCTCGGAAATTGTAAAACATTACAAAAAAGCGTGAAAATGAAGGGCGTTTGAGCACTATCTTCCGTTAAGATTAGAATGCTGAAATTTTAGGAGAGTGATTTTGTACATAAATGTAAAAAAAAAAATAGGGTAACCCTTGGTGAGCCAAAAAATATTTTTTTTGAACCACCCTATTTAGCACTTTAGTGTCTTTCGTATTTTACGCCATAATGGCAAAAAATGTCATTAGGAATAAAATATTACATTGCACATGAGTCATTTTTCTACAAGTGGAATCTCAAATATCGCTCAAAACATGCGTAGGTTGATCAATAAAGGCCGATCATACATTTTTTTGGGTGAATTAAAGAACAAAACACAGAAAGCTAATAATAATGGCTAAATCACAGCTAGTTAAAATGTAACGGTCGTGACATCATTGATATAGCATTGGAAGTCATAGAAGTACACGTAGTTTCATTTTAGCACGTGGAAAAATGGAAATGACATGCGACGAACAAACGTTACATTGATTCATAATTTTGTTTTCCCTTAATAAATCGGGAATTTAACTATATATGATACTGCAGGAAGCTTGTAAAGGTTTTGCTCTACCTTCTCGCACATCTAAAACATGATTTAAAATGTTTAAAGATGGAAGAGAGAGCAGTCTCAAAGAAAAATGAACTAGGTATTCTAGGACCTTCTGCAACAGAAAAAAACCTAAGCACCGCTGCTGTAACATGTAAGAAACAGAAGATTGTTGAATCTCGTTTAAAGAACTATCGCAAAAAAATATCATATAGTTTGGTTCCGGTCAAATTTGTTAAAATAAAAAACTGCATTTTGTACATGTTGCATTTGATACATGTCCGTGCTCAAATGATTCCAAGATTTCTCATTCTCAACGACAAGAATGTATGTGTGGAGAGTTTTTTCTTTGTATTTGTCCTCTATATAGCACTGCTTTTTACAACTCTCCATGTTATGACTTTCTCTAGCTCTAAATCCAAAGAAATATCTTCAAAACTGCGTTTCTCACCTTGAGAAGCAGTGGCGGACGTTTCGGAGAGAATTTTGAAGGAAGTGTCCAACATTACTTCCATCATATCTTTTTTTAAGACATGAAAAGCATTATAACAAATGCATTGCATATGATGTGGGCTGTTTTTAAACAGACAATCAAAATTTGGGGGACTGCTACGCAGAAATATTTCTTTTTAATTTGTGATCATTCTTTATGAATCAGTTTTACACTGAAGTGACAAAAGTCATGGGATAGCAATATGCAAATTTTCAGATGGCAGTAGCATCGCATAGAACAGGTATAAATGCGCAGTGCTTTTACAGAGCTTTCATTTCTGTTCAAGTTATTCATGTGAAGAGGTTTTAACGTGATGATGACCGCACTACGTGAATTAACAGACTTTGAACGCGGAATGTTAGTTGGAGCTAGACGCATGGGTCATGCCATTTCGGAAATCGTTAGAGAATTCAACATTCCCAGATCCACTGTGTCAAGAGTGTGCCAAGAGTATGAAATTTCAGGCATAACATCCCACCATGGACAGCGCAGTGGTCGACCGCCTGCACTTAAAGATCGAGACCGGCGACGTCTGCAAAGAGTCGTAAATTCTAACAGACAAGCAACACTGCGTCAATTCACCGTAGAAATCAATGTGGGACGTACAATGGACGTGTCTGCTAGAACTGTGCGGAGAAATTTGGATTTCTTGGGCTATTCCAGCAGAAGACCGACTCGAGTGCCTTTACTGACAGAACGACATCGCTTGCAGCGACTCTCGTGGGCACGTGAGCATATCGGTTGGTCCCTAGATGAATGGAAAACCGTGGCCTGGTCCGATGAGTCACGATTTCAGCTGGTAAGAGCCGATGGTAGGGTTCGAGTGTGGCGCAGACCCCACGAAGCCATGGACCCAAACTGTCAGCAAGGCACTGTTCAAGCTGGTGGTGGCTCCGTAATGGTGTGGGCTGTTTTTTCATGGCATGGACTTGGTCCTCTAGTGCGACTGGACCGAACATTGACTGGAAATGCTTATGTGCAGCTACTTGGAGATCACTTGCAGCCATTCATAGACTTCATGTACCCAAACAACGATGGGATTTTTATGGATGACAATGCGCCATGTCACCGGGCCACAACTGTTCGCAATTGGTTTGAAGAAAATTCTGGACAATTCCAACGAATGATTTGGCCACCTAGATCGCCCGACATGAATCCCATTGAGCATTTATGGGACACCATCGAGAGGTTTGTTCGTGCCCAAAATCCTGCCCCATCAACGCTTTCACAATTATGGACGTCTATCGAGACAGCATGGCTCAATATTCCTGCAGAAGACTTCCAACGACAAGGTTGAGTCCATGCCACGTCGAGTTGTTGCACTTCGCCGGGCAAAAGGAGGGCCGACACGATATTAAGAGGTATCCCATGACTTTTGTCACTTCAGTGTATATTGGGTATGAATCCTAAAGACACATATTGTCATGTGTTCATAGTCTTACTTAACTAATATGGTTTGCATTGACTTTCTGTGTTACCTTCGTATAAGTTTTGTAACCTCACCAGGGCAAACAAATGAGCAAAACTGCAATCAGAGCTGACGGAGTGTTCATGTATCACAAGATATATTATGAAGTAATTTAGTTTTTTTTTTTTTTTGTACTTTTACCTAATATTTAAATAGGCGTGTATATTTTTAAACAAAGCAAATGAATAAATGAAACGGAAGCAAATAGAGGGTGCGCGTAGTCAACCCAGTGTTTCGGAAATAATTTTGGGCAAAAAGAAAGAAGAGAGAAAGAGAAAGATAGTATATGCTAAAGATGTATTTAAAAAAATTACGTTCTCAAGTTCTATGCTTACTATAAGATTACTATTTGGTGTATTTTAAGTATTTAAAGAAAGCTATAAAGGGTCATTAAATAGAAATGTCAAATTCAGCCGAAGAAAAAAAAAGTACCGAAGTGAAAAAGAATCAAAAAATAAATAAGTAAACAAATAAATAAAAATTATACAACATAAGAAGTTTAAAAAAAATGAAAAAGTACTGTTATGATCTCTGAGATAAGCCGTAATAAATAGTTTGTAGTGTGTTTACTGCTTGTTATTCGATGGTTACGTTAGTCACGTTATGTTAATCACACGCCATCTTGAGTAAAAGTGACACTTAAGACTAAAAACAATTAAGATTTAATAAATGTGTTAAATGTTTTTAAAAGCCAACTTGACATATTTTTCAAATATATCATTCAATTTTTAACATTTGCTTAACTTTCAGAAATTTTTGCTTCACAACATGAGCATTAATTTTCAGGGTTGCAAAAATGTTACGTTCACACTTCTATTTTGATTGAAAATATATCTACTGTCAGAAACTTTGTTTTAAATTCTTAGAAGGAATGATACATAGATACCATGTACATTGTAAATCCACCAGCGTAACTAAAAATTTTTTTTAATCCTTTAAGTTACAAGTAAAAACAGTTACAAAATCAGCACTGAATGATACGTTAGTCACTATGGAATGACTCTAAACGTAAAATATTGTCTTTTTAGTAATGTTAAAATATTTATACTTTAAAAGTGCGAAAGTAGACCATGGTCCTTAGGTTGGCCTTATTTGGTGCACCCAAGGTTACATTTTCTGCACCATACATTATCTCTTTTAACAATTACAGAAATTATCTTAATAATGTGTTTAAGCTGACCACAGTGATGTAACAACCAATGGAGGCCAAGTGCTATTTTTCACATTCCAATGTTATTGACTGAGGGCTCTAGGATGCAAGGCAGATGTTCAGATTGGGATTAGGGGGTCACCTGAACGTTAAATTCCCAGGGTTTAGTTCCCAATACTGTTCGGTACTCATTTTATCGACTCACTGAAGGCATGATAGGCGGAGTTGACTATGCCGAATGCGAGAATTAATGGGTTTCGATCATAAGAACTATCAAAAAGTTATTTTTCATTTAAGTTCTTTTTGAATGAGAACGGGTAGTTACGATTTGAGCCAAGAAGCAGCAAAAATAGTTTCTTGTTAAACAATGGGTAAAGTTTCCTCGACCGATTTATTTCACGCAAAAAGTAAGTACATAAATACATAAATAACTAAATAAGTAATATAAAGTAAAATAAAAGAAAATAAAATAAATAAACAAATTCGTTTCATCTTTTTTCACAATACTTTTTACATGTCAAGTTTAATCTATATTGCGGCAAGATGAAACACTTTCACGAATGTTTACAGGAAATTTGCCTACTGCACTATCCGAGTATAAACATATTTACAAACTTGCCTTTTTTTTCCTCATTTATGCTTATTGCAAAGATTACTTTGGTCAAAAGACATATGGTCTGCTTTCATGGAAGACAAACGATAGTTTTCTGCTTTTTCTCTCATTTTCTGAGATATAATTTGTCCTAAGACTTGACATTCATTATATTGACTGACTCCATCCGATTAGCTGACTTCGATTACAGTTGCGACATTTATATGAATCGCTAGACATAAAACGGTGATCATATGTTATCTTAATATTAATACAAGAAGAAAAATATTGATTCAATTTATCTTTTGGCTCAAACCTTATACTCTCATAAAATTCTCTTTGATTTCCCTCTGCACGACATTCCGCTCTAACTCCCCTTCATTAAAAAAAAAAAAAAAAAACATTTTTTATCAAACAAAAATTAGAATAATATGTTTAGTAATGAGAAGAATAATGCATTATGTATATGATATTACCAAAACGACGGTTGAATGATGCATTAATCTTATTTATTATGTGTAATAGTTTGTTTTCTTCAACTTTAAACATTAATGTTATTCTGATTTTCATAAATAGTAAAGTAATCCTGGGTATGGATACATCTTTTGACTATTATCCCTCTGAAAGATAGTCTAGTGAAAAGAGGATACTATTACAACGTATTGCCATAGTCTAATGCAGTGTTTCACAACCTATCGCCCCCTCCCCTTCTTCCTCCAAAAAACCGTAAGTTGGCGCAAGTGAGCATTGATATTATTAAAAGTATAAGTACTAAACTTTAATTTGAAGCAAAATTACGCAATAAAGAAATAATAACCAATCACTTTTAAACTAAAAATATTAATAAACAAATAAATACCTTTATTTTTTTATTTCAGAAAGCGAACTGATAAGCATGTGAAGGGTAACATTTAACTAAGAGCATTGACGTACTTTTCAAAAAACAGAAGAACATTTTTCAAGAAGTTATTTTCTTTTCTGCACTGGAATCTGGGAAATTAAAATTATTTGAACTAAAAATTTGAAGGAAAATAAATTGAAAATATGAAAATTCATAAAATTGACAATGAATGACAAAATACTTCCTAAGGTTCATCCAAGGTACAAGGAGAAAGCTCTTAAATTTAACCCCAGCATCGGAGAAATTCTATTTCTTGTTTTAATCAAATATCTAATTTATTGTTCAATGATTTAATAAATTTAATTTCATGACATATTGAGTAGATAATACAGCTCTTAATAAATATATCATTATTTTTGAGTTCAATTAATTTTAAGTCTATGAGAGGGGGAACACATGCATATGGTCGTCGCGAAAATCATGCATATTTTTTCAGCAGGATATCTCTTAATGCAAGAAATAACCAAAAGTAAACTTTTTTCCTGTGAATAGTTAGCATATCAGTAGCTTATTTATTAAAAAAAAGTTTCTACTGCTCCCCCTTTATGAGAGAAATGGCCGCCAAGATGGCCAAAATCGCATGTCTTTGCCTTATGGTCTGTGGTTAAGCTTAACTATTTCCAAGAAGGAGTGAGAAACCCAGGTTATGCATTGTGTAAATATTTACAGTGAACATCTTTACACTACCAGAAAGTGAGTAAACCTTTGGTTATGTCTTCCTTTTTTTGGAATAAATTCCTCAATTTTACCAAAATCGGCAAAAACAAGTTTTTGTGGTGGCAACTTCAACGAGCCCTGTACCTCAGCAATGTTCATTATAAATGTTCTAGTATTTTTTTCTGAATTTCTGGAGTAACTAGTTTCTATAGATACCCAACACTTTTATATTGCATGAGTACAATTTTTAAAAAAAAAATGATAAAAAACCACCAGTTTCTTAGTATTTTGAGTGGGCGGACTAACTTTGAGAGCCTGTTTCTCAGAAAATGAGTGGAGCAGGAACCTAAAGATTTGGACTTTTCCATGTCTCTATGTAATCAACCTGTGTGCTAAATTTAAGGAAAATCAGAGTCGGTTATGTGACCCCCAATAGGTGAGTTGGTATGGAATGACTCAGCTAATAGTTGCAGAAATACAGGGTGTGTATTTTAAGTAATGAGGATAAGTCCAAAAAAGAAAAATTATTTGAGATATCGCTACAAAATTTTAGTATTCTTCAAAATATGCTTTTGGAGCATCAACGCCCTTATGCAGGCGACGTTGCCATGCTTCATGGGCTCCCTAGAAGTCCCCAACCGTAACATCCTTCAGAGCATCCATGCAAGTCCTTTTGACATCATTTAGGGTCCTGTGGTGGTGCCTTTTGAGGGCGGTTTTCACTTTGGAGAAGAGGAAAAACTCTGCTGAGTCAAGGTTGGGCTGTAGATCGGCTGTGGAATTGTTATGATGTCATTTTTTGTCAAGTGCTCGGCAACCACATAGCAGATGTGAGATGGCGCATTGTCGTGGTGGAGCTTTCAATTAGCGGCATTTCCTGATCTCACTCGGTGGACCCGTCGCTTCAATCTTTTTCACACTTCCATCGCAAAATTTGATTGTGGAATGCTGTTCAATGCTGTGTTGCATTTTTAACTTGCACACACTTTTTTAAAGACATCTACGCCACGCGTGATCCTGCCTCAACCAAAGCCAGCAGACGACTGCAGAATGGAGCGTTATCAAGGTCAAAGATCCCACTGCCGACTCCAACCGGTGGGAGCGCCTTCTGGCGTACAGCCAACGTCATTACAGAAGTATTCTCAGCACTAAAAATACACACCCTGTATGCTCAATGACTGAACCTTTTTAGTTTGATTTTGGGTACAAACAAAATAACATAAGTGATTGAGACTGCGTGGTGAGAAAAGAAAAAAAAATCAAACTGCTTTTGACACCATTATTTCTAATCCTTACGTAAAAGGAGGCCCTGAATCCGATTAGGAACTTCGTTTTCGCCCATTATCCACCACTTTTTCAGAAAAGCGTAATTAAATTTTTTCCAGCCTTTATAGTTATTATTTTTACTAAGAGAGGAAGTGAGCATTATACTAACCGTTCACATAATTTTGAGGAGTTAAAGATGTAAAAAGTTCGACCACATGAAATTTAGCTGGAAGATGGACTCATGGAGCGACTCATACCTTTGTGGGGGATTGTGGTACGTCAACAGCGACTTTTCTAAACACCTACAACTGGAAGTTGCCTGCCTGCATTGACTGTTCCATCCGATTCCATTGCAAGTATATAACTGTCCTGTTTTCTAATAACCTGCAATGCGAAGCATTGCTTCTTAACTGTACTATTTTCTGGTAAATATTGATTGCGAAAATTGTTTCCCGGTCCATATAATAACACTTTAGGCATTTCTTCATTTAAACTCTTGTTTGTCTAATGTCCATCTGTGCTTCCAATGCTAATAGTGGAAACGCCATTTTTATTCTGCTCACGTTATCTTAACATGTAGCAACTTGCTTGAAATCCCCATGAAAATTAAAAGTTTTTCTATTTATGCTGAGCAACTATAGTCCAAAATACCTTCACGTTGTTGAGGTTGGCCATTTCAACTTTCTAATAGTTTTCTATGCTTATTCACTCACTCGTTCTGCATTTATTATTTGCTTGACACTAAGTTTTATCTTCCTAGTCATTTTTGCATTCTAATTCTCCCAGTACAATCTCCTCAAAAATCGCTTTTTTTAAAAAAAATATCACTTGAAAACCAATATTTTTCTTGACATCGTACGGCATGCTCAAATACGTAACATTTAAGGAAACATATTGAAGTATCAAGCAGTGTAGATTTTGCGTCATCTTGACAGAGCTATTTTATTGAATTTTGCAACATATTTTTTCAAACCCACGATTAGCTTACTTATTTTTTGATAAACCCTTTCAACCTATTCTTCATATGTAAGAAGAGAGAAAAAAAAAGACATCGGTTTTGAAACAGGAATTACCTATGTGAAGCGATATTCTCTGAAAATTTGCTAAAAACATTTTCTACCAAATCACCAGAAAAAACTCTCTCTCTCTCTCAAGACATGAGACTTTCATCAGAAAATAGAGTGCTTTGACTACTTATTGGTGCAGGCTGCAGTGCTATAAGATGAAAAAAAAAGATTTAGAATGATTTTAATATTGGAAAATACGTTAAAAAAAATCTTCTTCAAAGGCATAAACATCGAAAATGTCCATTTTCTCCTGGTCATAGCAGGGCTAAATTATCATATGATATCAGACTACTTTTTCATGAACTAAGACTTGTACTGGAGAACTATTTAAGCTACAAGCGATTTAGAAAATTATAATTTATTTATTTTAATAAAAATTAAAATGTAATGATTGCGTATTTAGCGAAATTTTGTAGCTCAGGAGTAGGACTTGAATATCATGATACCAAAATATTTTTTTCATAAGCTGTGAGTCACTGTGTGGATATTTTTACTACTGGCACTTAAAAAAATCGCACATAAAAATTAATATAAATAAAACTAAAATGAGTTTTTTTTCTCTTTTGGCAAAACTTCAAGGGCCTTGCCGAGAATCTCAATCCATTTTGATTTCAAATACATTTTTTTATAAACATCTGCTACTAATACACTTTTTTTCCCAATACAGGCATTTTCAATTTTTAAAACAATGTTAAAATCAACCACCCTGCTGATCATACTTGAAATTTTATATATTCACATTATTTAAGTTCACCAACCTGTTTTTTACACATCTTGTTGTCAATGCATATGAGAAATCTTCTGTTAAAACGGTACTATTTATTCTTCAATTTAAGGTGTTTCGTTTGAAAACTTATTTGTGTAGTTATAAGTCAACTTCGCAATATGCGCTTGACAACGGCTTTCAATTTGGAACTGTATAGACAAGGAGCAATATATGTTTATTTAATGTTGTCGATTGTACACTGAATTCAGTTTGAAGAATTCTAATTTAATTAAAACGAATTATACGAGAGGGTTTTCACGCACACAAACACCCCCCCCCCCCCCACACACATTTTCTTCGTAAAATTTCTTTTCCCAGCATTGAAGAACCACCAAATCTTGCATACGTATATGTAACTATTAAGCTAAATTCGTACCTTTTTTGTTTTGAATTTGCGCTTGTTGTTTTTATCTAACTGTTTTTTTTAATCAGATGGGACAACCTTCAATTAGAATTTCTGGCTCAGATTTGTAATGCTTAATTTTTTGAAAATAAGAAAACTTCATTTAAAAACCTGAATTCAGTAAACTAAGATATCTGAAAATTTATTTAAGTATAAAATCTTGTTATTATTTTTCATTTAAAACGCTTTTTGTACATTTTGCACGCAACTAAAATATGTACGCCCTATATCGGTACTTAAAGTATCTGTATTTTCAAATACGTGTTGATTTAAATACATATTTACCCAAAAAAATTACTCGTTACATTTTCTGCAACGAAATATATTTCAGATATCTATCAACTCAGCATTTATAGAAGGTGAAATGCTAGTTTGCTTTATTGCCTTTAAAACAGAAATAAAGTTTGAGTTTCAAAACACTTTATTTTTTATTTCTATAACCAGCTAATCCTTTTTGACACATACTTTTTCAGTCGCACTAAACGCCTGAACTCTACACCGATAAATAATTCTGTATAAAACAGTAAAGAGTATTTTTACCCTTTCTGTGGAAAATCTATTCAAGTTTTCTTTAAGTAAGCCATGGCTAACAATGGGGCTCTGTTTATCAATCTTTCTTGCTGTGTGTGTGTGTGTTTGTTTTCGTTCTCTTCTTCACGCTTGTGGATTACCGGCACTTTAGAAAAGTACTTTCTATCTCAGTTCTAAAATTTCTGATTTCCACTTGTCAACACACATCATTACTTTAAGGGCATTGTAGAAAATACTTCTCGACTATCGCTCTAGCCGAAGAAAATATAATCTCCTTTACTCAGTAAACTATAGTTGAGACATTGGTACATTCTTTTTTCCTTTCTTTAACCTACGCGTTTAAGAATATTCACTTAGGAATGTATTTGTTGGGCCAGCATAGTTTCTTTAAATATTTTGCGACGTTGAAAAGCTAGGTCTAATAATTTTATAATTTTTTATTATACTGGTGACTTGCGAAAAATGCAAATTTTCTAAATTACAATAAGTTTTTTTTATTTTAGTGTAAGAACCTGCTTAAAAGCAAATAACTATTTTTACAATGTTACACATTATATATATATTATTTCTCAAGCCTCTTTCTGTCACCACGTAAGAACTTCCTTATTTCTTTACCAAATTCCTTGATTTATGCCTCATTTAAAAACTTATCAAGCCATTTATTGACCAAAAATAAATCAACTGTCTAAAAATTGCTTTTTATGTTTTTTATTCCACGTTAGTTCAATGAATAGCGTCTTAAAACTAAAATGCAGTGATGCGGTTGGATAGAGCAAAGCGCTAGAAATGCGAAGATCGTAGGTTAGATCCTGGTATGGTTTTGTCTCTATTGATTGACTTTTTTCTCCCGATTAACTTTGACCAAATTTACAAGAATGTTTTCTCCAAACACATTGTAGGATTTTAAACCACAGTTGTTCTGTTGCATTATAACGGGAATAGTAAATATGTTTATTCGCATTATAACTTAGCATGAATTATATTTTTAAAGGTGTTTTTTTTTCTTTTTTGTATGTTTCTGTTTTCAGAATACTTTAGGGCAATTCCATCGTTACAGACGTAACAATCGCAGACTTTGAACACTAATAATTCTGGTTTGGGCAGACGAAAGTCTTCAATTTTTTTTCCTGTAGTGTAACTTGATGATGTTTATGCTACATTAAATTTGCGTGCAGATTGCTTAATTACAAAAAAATACAGAAATTAAAAACTGCCTGTTACAGACGTAATTCACAAAACAGCAAAAACTCGACTATGTCATACAACTTACAATATTCCTCTGAATTATACGGAAGTTTTGAACTTTTTTTTTTAATACGTATTCTAGAGACTTCAAGCTTTCTAAACCCATAAAGATTGTGTGGATTTTGACTGCCGAATTTGTGAAAAAAATTCATAAACTTGTTACGGACGAAACAAAGTAGTGTTACAGACGTAACATCTCTGATTTGAAAGTAGAAAACAGTATTTTAAAGCAGGAATAAACAAAGATTTTTGTGCTAAAACAATACAGTAGCATTAATTAACACATTATTTGAATATTTTAAGTTATACTGTAACAGTTTTAGAAAATTTGGGTAAGTCTAGGGGAGTTGAGAGCATATGCCAATATATCAATATGTAACAATGAATTAATGCATCTTAAGACAATTATTTCCAAGAAAGATTGACATAAGAAAAGTTTAGAAGGGCCTTCACACAAATTTATTTACTTGTATTCTTAAAATTAATGCATAATGGGGCTGCTACATAAAAAAATCGGAAAAAGTAAATTCCTCCCTGGAATCAGTGATTGGTCTTAGGAGAACTTAAAAATTTGAAAATGTTGGATGATATAGCAGAATACTAGTACCAAACTAAAATTTAACCTTCTTGGTGACAGTTGGTCAATTTTGATAATTTTTTTTGAATGAAAAAATGTGTCCTTTTTCGTCCGACGTTCTCGAAATTCGAACGGCATTTTCGTATTCTGTTCGAAAACAATGCATTTCGCGGGCTTTTGGCAAATTCGCGATGTTAACCCACCGTTCTTCCAATTTTGACGTCAGCTTTAAAACATTTTCCTGGGGCATATAAATAATTTTAACTTTTTCTGCAATGGAGTTTGCACACTGAAAAAAGGAAAGAGCGTCGTTGACAAATGCTGTTCTAGATCTTACTCTCTGCCACACCTGGTGCCTGACCATACCCCCAACTTCATCCACAGCTCCCTTTCCATGTAACGTAACAAAAAAATGCCAGTTGAGGTATAAATTATAATCAGTTATACCATATGTGTATTTTATTAATCTTAAGAAATAAATTTCAATTACATGCCGACATAATTAAAAATTTCAAAATCAGAATACCAGAAACTTTAGTACTCGTACCATATTATGCTATATACATGTATTGCTCATCCTGTGCTTTTTACCTATTTAATTGGAAATTTACTTTTGCTACGGACGTAACATAGAGCCATTTGTTATGTCCGAAATGTTACGTCTGTAACAGCATTAATTTAAAAACTAAATCAGTTGCAATATTTTTAACTATGGTGGGCAATTACTCTAAGAATTTGCCAAAAGGAACATTAAGGGTTTTTTTTTAATTTTGATTTTTTAGGACGTAATGACAACTTTTGCTTCTTTTTTGTTACAGACGTAACATCAAACTTCTTTTTTTCAAACTTCAATTACACCATTTAGATAAATTCAAAAGAAATTAATGAATGCATATTATTATAGTACCGTCTTAGTAGTTAAAATTGTGCTACAAGTAGTTATTTTTGTTTTTATTTTTCGATGAGAAATATGCATTTGAAAATGTGTTCTTTTTTCTGATTTTTACAAGTTCGTGAATATCGTACTTCCAACTAAGAAAACAAGTATTATTCTAACTCTCACCAAAAAACCAATGCAGGATTCTTAAAATATACATCTTAAGCTTTAAAATGATGTATAACATAGCAACATAACTTCAATATGAATTTTTGACCAATTGGTTTCACTTTTCATGGAATGGCCCTTTATAAAGTTTCGAAAGTCGGTCATCATTTCATTTTCTTTTAAATCGGTGAAAAATATCAGTTAACTTAGTGCCGGTTTTTCGAAAAATTACCGTTAAAAAAACGAATTTCTGAACTACTGCTTTCAAGCCCGAAAGCTTCACACGGGTCAGCTAGTGCTCCATATTTCTCAATCTACAGTGTGAAAATGTTCAAAGGTTAACTGTTGACTTTTAGGAAATTATTTTAAAGATTTCTCGAAATAAACGTTATCAACGTATGTACACGTTCGAAACTGAGGCAATGAAATGTGCTCTAGATTTAATCACCAGTTCTCATAAGCAGTCTTGAAATCGTTGCGTGAGAGAAATCAACCACCAATTATCTTGTACTCACACCTGGTGAACTGATTAATTGAAGAACGAGTTCCGGCTGCTGAAACGTCAAAGTAGGAATTGTATAGGAGCGTAGAAAATATAATTTCACCATTCAATAGTTGATTTTGGAAGCACTAGAAGTTAAAATTTCAAAGTCAGCTTTAACTTTATGATACTCAGTTTTAATTTTAAAAAACACAAGTAAATATCGATCAATTCTAAAATAACCATTTATCGTGTTTAACAATGTGTTTGTAACAGCCATTTTAGTTATTTAATTTCATGTCGTAAGTTATCTAAGTAGTTTTCTACTGGAATTGAAGGCGCAAGTGGATAAAGGTGATATGTGACATTTGAATTTCGCCGATGTACACAAATTCAAATTAGTGTGTGTTCAATTGTGTTAACTCACAAACAATTGAAGGGGCAGGTGAATAAAGGTGATTTGTGACAGTGTTTTAAATGTTTGGAAAAAGCTTTCAAAAAAAAAAAAAACATATATATATATATATATATATACATATATATATATATATATATATATATATATCCTAATCACCTTCATCCAAGGTAAAAAGTATGTTTTTCCAAAATCGTCACATATCACTTTTATCACTTGCCCCTTCAATTAAAATACACCGCACTGCAGAACCCCCTTCAATATGCCTGCTGATTCGTATGTACAATGACAGTCTGAATCCAAATATGACCACTATTTTCTTCCAGCGCGTATCACTTTTTGTAAATGGTGCCCCCCCCCTCTTCTTTTCAGTTTTCGACAGCTTTATAGCATAAATTTATACATACATTGTACATATTATTTTAGCGCATATTCATGACTCTTACATATATTTTACTTTC
Organism: Uloborus plumipes; assembly: GCA_038373865.1. NCBI lineage: Eukaryota > Metazoa > Arthropoda > Arachnida > Araneae > Uloboridae > Uloborus > Uloborus plumipes. The sequence continues at coordinate 157,156 of JAXGGA010000945.1, forward strand.
CCGTCCATTTATTTTTAACACGGGAGAACTCACGCAACCCGAACGAACACGAGAACGCGCCACGGGTGTCCTGTACCCCATTGGGGAATTTTTGTAATTTACAGAGCAAACGTTTATTTTCAGTTTTTTCTTAACTTTGTACGATAAACATAAATTTTACTTTAAGCTGTGCAATGCAACCTATTAATTTAGTAATTTTGGCTAAATTAATAACAAAATTTAATATTATTTCAAATCAATAATTTTTTTGATGCATTCAGTACAAATGGCACAAGAACGTTTGTTGCAAATACTTTTTCAGCATACGAAAACCAAGATTTATTTTTTCTGTCTTTCTTACTATCAGAGATAAAAGTGTGAGTATGACGTCTTTTGTGTTTTTTGGACTTGGAAAAATAACTCCTCAAATTTTCCTTGTGTTTGGTGCTTGACAGCGCTCTCTGAACTATGGTTTTGGACAAGTTGGAATTCCAAATTAGTGTCCTCCTTTTGTACTTTGTGTGATGATATTTTATTGAGAGCAGCAAAAACTTCATCATTGATCTTTAAGTGTCAAATTTATACAAATATAACTAAAGTTTTCTCATCTATTTACATTTTCTTGGCATATTTACTTGAGTCATTAAGACCAATTTAAACACATACCAGAAGAGAAAAAATTGCGAATCTACTATCATTTTGAAATTATTGAATAGAATGAAAACGAAGTTGTACTCTAACATAAAAGCACAGAAAATGATCTAATTCATGTGGTATATTTCTCAAAAAATGGTGTTAATCAAACAGGCCATCATGTTACCACCGCATAAATAGCGAGAATAATACTAATATCGATGACCTCATTCTCGTGTTCGTGATAGGATTTTAATAACAATTTTATAGTTTTACTATTACGTACTATCGAAACACAAAGGGAAAATAAACAATAAGCTATTTAAAACCTATTACTGCCCAAAAACTTGTTGATGGAAAAATTCTAAAGTCAGTTCTTTGAAATCATCTACAAAAATTGCAGTAAGAACACTATAAATTTTCCTGGGCCAAATAATTTTTCTTTCCAGTTATAAGAAAATTATATTGTATAATATATGACTTTGTGTTCTTTTTGCTCCACATACTCTGAAATAGTTGCGTTTGTATAATGTCTTTTTACGCCTGATTGTAAGTAATTCGATTTAAAATGTAGTGGAATTTTTTTCTTTGGAAATGGAGCATTTTAAAACTTTTGTGGATTGTTTAAAAGACGGTTCAAAAGTATTTTTTTAAACTACGAAAACAATTAAAATTAAACTGGGTGATATTTTGTTACACAATGGCCAAATAATCACCATATGTGGTGTTGTTTTCCAAACATAGTACAGTTCACGTAAAAAAGTTAGTTGAGCGTGCATTTGGCACGGCACGCTTTTCATTTTTCAACTACGTAATGCTTTTGTTTCATATACTTTTTTTCGTATCATTTCTAAATAGCAATTCAATATTTTATATAAATTTGTTTTATAATTTAATGTGGAGGTAGTTACCGGGACGATATACTTTGGAAGACATAAATAAAAAATTATACTTGTGAAAGTTCAAAATACACCGTCCTTTGTTTTGTAAATTATTTTTTGTCAGAGATAATTTGAGAAACTATTAATTAACCTTTTAACTGTCATGCCCGAGATAGTCTCGGGCACAGCTAGTTTTCGAAAATGTCACGCCCGAGTATTACTCGGGATATTTTTTTTTTTTTTTGAGTGCATCGTATTGTTATACCCGAATATATATCGGGAGACATTTATTTCGGCTTCATCTTTTTGTCAAACCCGACTTTTTCTCCAGGTTTGTGTTTGGAAAATTGTTAAAAATCAAAATAACTTGACAGTTAAAGGGTTAAAAAAATTAAAAATGTGTTCTGTTTTTCCATAAGAAATTGAAAGAGCATAAATTACATATGCTAAGTGCCGTTAATGTTGGAGCGTAAATGAGTTTTCTAGGTCTCTTTTACTCTTTAAGTTATTCAATGCATTTTTAATATAACTTCATAACATAGAAAAATTTCCTAAAAAATTACTTAGCAATTTATCTTTCAAAAAAAACCGTAGAAAAATTAATGAATCAGTCAGTACACAGTCCAGTCCAGTACACAGTCCAGTCCAGTCAGTACACAGTCAGTACACAGTCCAGTCACATTAATGTGACCACCTGTCAAAAGCCAGAATAACAACCTTTTTCAAAACGAACTGCGGCGAGACGTGCAGGAAGAGAGTGAATTAGGTACCTGAAGGTATTCACTGTGATATTGAGCCTTGCCGACTCCAATTCCGTGGCCAGCTGAGCTAGATTACGCGGGTGAGGATCCATGGTGCGAAAAACCCAATCGAGATGGTCTCACATATTCTCGATTGGGCTTAAGTCAGGTGAGTTTGCTGACCAGGGGATAACGGTAAACTCATCCTGGTGCCATTCGAACCACTCATGTTCACTGGCAGCTGTATGGCACTTCGTATTATCATGCTAGAGGATGAGATCATACTGAGGAAAAACTATTCATACAGGGGTGGTCATGGACCGCAAGTGCAGATGCGGACTTGTATTGATCCATCGTGCCTTCCACAATGATGAGTGAACCTATAGAACCCCAGGAAAACATTCCCCAGACCATAATGCTCCTACCTCGAGCTTGGACCGGTCCAGCAATAGTTGCAGGGTGTTTGCTTCCAGAGGTTTCATGCTTTCTAAGCCAACACCCGTCTGTACGACGGAGAAAAAACGTTCTGAAAATTATGTCACCGCTCAATGGACGTCCAGCTGCGTACTGGCGGGCAAATTCCAGGGTTCGTCTTCTATGAACAGTAGTCAGCATAAAGGTACATGAACCAGGCTTTTGCTTCGGGAGCCCAGACGCAGCAACATCCGCTATACGGTAGTGTGGGTTGGCCCTTGGTTCATATGGGGGGTCAGTTGCTCAACGGTAGCTCGTTATTAACCCGAAAGCATCTCCGCAGCCATCGTTCTCCTCTGTCATCTATGGCTCCTGGTGCACCACATTTGCCACGTCGCGGATTTTAAACAGTCCCATTTTACCTTGCGCAATACGCTTATACCACGATGGCAAGCGAACAGCTCAAACTCAACCTTTTTGGAAATGCTTTTATCCTTGGCCCGAAAGCCAATGATCATGCCCTTTTATACGTCGGATAAATCGCTTTGTTTTTTCATTACGCCAGCGGTAGCAATGTTTTCCAAAGCCTTCACACACCCTTTATATGCCCTCAAGTGCATTGTGCTACCAAGTACCTTCTGTGATTGGTTATTTAACGTCGACGTCAAAAGTACTTGTTGGTCACATTGATGTGACTGGACTGTGTAATATGTTTATATTATAACAGCATCAACCACATGTCATATAGGGGAGACTGGGGCTCGTTGTCTCAAGGATAGGTTGCTACAGCGGCACTCTGGTGGCGAAAATGATTTTTCTTTCAAAAAAGTGTCTTTTTTGCCGTCACAACTTGCTTCCAGTGGTGTAATAACCGAATCTTTTTTCACTGTTAAACATTAAGCTAATATTGATCCATAATTTATTGTTTTTTTCTATAAGGCAGGTACCTATATTTTTCTTTTCAATTTATAATCTGAATTTATATTTAATTTAAAAAAAGTATATGTAAGTCAATTTTATCAATCAATTATGCAAGTAGATTTGAATGTGTCATTGAAAAATGTCGCAACCAGCCCTACTTTTCCCTACTTATGAAATTACGAAAGTTTAACGTCATTTTAGAACAAAGAAGTAATTCGTCAATAAAAAAATGCTTAAATTTAGGTTTTACTGTAGGATTTTGTTTTTTGATTAGCTTTTAATCTTTTTAATACATCACTCAAGAGTTGCTCTTTATTTAATGTTTCAATTTTTCCATTTTGATATGCTTGTTTGGTTTTTTTACCATTACGGCTAATTAAAAAGTTTTGCTTTCTTTAACAATAAACAACTTTTCATGAATTTACTGGCAAACTATTCGTCCTGTTATTGACCTGTTTACTTTTAGGTATTTATGAGGCTGTTTTTACATAGCAATATAGGACTCTATTGTTATTTAGGAATTAAAGTAATATTTCATTAAAAAAACCGGTATTTCTTTAAAAACTTTACGACTTTGCAATATTATTTTAAGACGTTTACGGTGTTTTCTATTTGGCAAGGATAAGCAAGGATTCCAGGTTTCTAAATCAATACCAATCGTGGGGTCAAAGATTTCTGAGGCAGAAATAGAATTATTTGAAGTGGGATTTTCAACCTAAACATCAAGGCTTTACGATTACTTTGCTCTTTTCTTGTCCATTACCGTCTAAAGTACTTTGAACTCAGCATCTGCGGTTGTAATGACTTATTTCATACTTGTTTTACGTCATTCAGCCTCCATTAGCTCCTTTTAAATGTCATACAATCTTTCTTAACGAGTTATGTATGTGCTGGACATTTTTTAGACTTATTTCTATACATCAAGATATACATATATATGCGAGAAACTCGCTAAAAAATAATTCTGTATTCCAATTTTTAAAATTTTCAAACTTGTCAAAGTTTCCAAATTAACATAATTGAAATGCTTAGGAGATAAACGGGTTAAGCGACAAAACATAAATTGCGAGTAATTAAAGCTCAAAGTTCTATTGTTGTAATTGTTGCAGCTTTCTTGTTTTCCGGTTTTGTCATTAGTGTGCGTAAGAAATTGGTCTATTGACATCTATTCTGCCGTGGGCAGGTAAAGGGCAGTAACTGCAATTTTTTCGATTTTCATTTTTTTGCATTTTTGAAATCTATGTTACATTAGTTTTATGGTACAAGCATCTTTTTTTGGTTTCCGATGAAAAAAAACTGTTTTTTAACCAATGGTAATTAGCAGTAACTACATTTTTCGTTGCTGTGGGCAGGTAAACGGCAGTATCTGCATGTCTGCAGGATGGACATAATATGAATTGCTGTGCAAAAATTGCATCAAGCCGCAAAAACCGTTTTCCTTTGTACCTAAACTGAGCGAAAGTAGGGGTGCCCTAATAGGAGGTCACGGGAGGTCATTGGTTGCACTTGAATGTTCCCAAGGGGGTGTTTTATTCCTTTATGGGGTGAATCAGTGTTAATATCAATGCAGACTTAAGAGATATAAATTGGCTCTATCACTTGGCGATATATCGCCAAGCTTTTGGTCGCCAAGTGCTTGTCGCCAACTAGGTGACCTATCGCCAAATTGGCCACAAATTTGGCGAAAAAAATTATTTTATGAGTTTGGGTTCAATTTAGCGCTATTGGCGGTATTTTGCGAAAAATCCACTGAATGATGCTAAAATCGGCGATATTTAGAAAATGAATCGTTGTAAATCACTTTTCCGTTGTTTCGTGGCACATTAGGGGCGTAAATGTTTGAATTGTTTCTTACTCATTCCAAGCACTATTTTAACACTTAAGGCATCTACTAAAAAATTTACACATAAAAAGAAGTAGTGTGGGGTCCATACCAGATTTTTTTCTTTCAAATAAAGTTTATCTCCACTAGCAGACAATATTTTTCGCGATTTCAAAGATACACAAGCCAAACTTGGCAGACGACAAACAAAAATGCAACAATGAAATGATTTTATTTACATTGTTTTGCTTTCTTTTAATTACAGTTGCTTTCATACTAACAGCCGATAGTTTTTGCAGTTTAATCTCTAGCTGTTGCATTTTTAATAGTACTATGAAAAAAAATCGTCAGCACAACAAGCATTTTAAGAGCTCTTTTTCTCAAAGTGATTTCTTGTTTTGATGCAAAGTACAAAGCATTAGCTGATTTGTAGTTATTTTAAAACATCTGGGGTGTGAATGCCACACTAATTCCTTTTACGTTTAAATTCTATAATAAATGCCTCAAGTGTTAAATAGTGCATTAGAGTGAGCAAGATAACAACTCAAATTTTTACACCCCCAGTTTGTCACGAATTAATGCAAAATAATGTTTTACAATGATTTATTTTCTAAATATCGCCGATTTTAATATGATTCAGTGAATTTTTCGCAAAATGTACCCAATAACGACAAATTGAATCCAAATTTTTTTAAAAATATCATTTTTTCGCCAAATTTGTCGCCAACTTGGCGGCAAACACTTGGCGACCAAAATTTTGGCGATATATCGCCAAGTAGTTGCATTAAATCATATCACTCAATCTGCATTGAAATTAACATTGATTTACCCCACAAAGGGGTAAAAGACCCCCTTGGGAACATTCGAATGCAACCACAAGGAGAGGTGCACAACTAGACCGCCCTCTGAGCCTACATACCAAACTAGAAGCTTCTACGGCAAAAAGTTTTTAAGTTATGCGACAGGCATACATACATACGCACATACATACAAACATACATACAAACGCACATACATACGTACATACAGACGTCACGAGAAAACTCGTCGTAATTAACTGCGGCATGGCCGAAAAGGATATTCCGGCTGTTTATATGTTAGTAGGTACATATGCACGTACTGATAGGTCGAAAAAACTACTCAACATTCATTCGGGGGTGAGCAAAATCAAAATTTAGACCAAATTTTGAGTGAAATTTTCTTTGTGATCACAATACTTCCTTTACTAAGTAAAAGGAAGTAAAAATGGCTGAAGAATCATCAAGTTTTGCTTCATATTTTGCATAATACAATACAGTTTCATTATATTTTTTAATTATATTTCGCGTTCGTTTATATTAAATCTATATCAAGTGGATACGCGGTATTTATGTATATTTTTAAATAAAACATATCATTCACAATGCAATAATATATTTCGTAATAACATATCTACTCCGCATGTAGTCAAATATGTAAATACTGGACATTTAGTAGCATACTGTGCAGTTACTGCCGACTGCCAGTCACTTCCGAATGACATTTAGAGTGAAAAGGGCAGGTAAACGGCAGTATCTGCTTTACCTCTCTCTGCGCTTGCAAAATCAAAATTCAATCGATTACCCAAAAAATATATCGGTATAAACATATAGTACCGCCTATGTTCGAAGTTCAATGTTTCATAGATGTTTGTGGGAAATCAAAAACGCGTTTCTTCAAACATCTCGAAAACTCATTTTTGCAGATACTGCCGTTTACCTGCCCACGGCAGTACTGTTTGATGTACCAAGTTTCATTTGCTTACCTGTTGCTTACCATTGTACAGAGTGTTCCACCCATCAGTCGTCCTGTTGGTTGGGAACTCTAGTTTTTCTTTCATCACTCCCTTCCCCCATAATAAATATGAAAAAAGGATAAGGGGAAAAATAATAAAAATAAATTCATAAAATATAGCATTTGTTTGGTAGCTTGTATTGTTTAGATTTTAAATCGCATTTCCTTACAATTGAAGGGCTTGGGAGATGAAGGGGTTAAGTGACAAAACAGAAATTGCGAGTAATGAAAGTTCAAAGTTCTAATGTTGTAATTGTTGTAACAGCGTTTTTTGTTTTCTGGTTTTTTCATTAGTGTGCGTATGAAATTAGTCTATTGACAACTACTGTTTGATGTACCAAGTTTCATTTGCTTACCTGTTGCTTACCATTGTACAGAGTGTTCCACCCATCAGTCGTCCTGTTGGTTGGGAACTCTAGTTTTTCTTTCATCACTCCCTTCCCCCATAATAAATATGAAAAAAGGATAAGGGGAAAAATAATAAATATAAATTCATAAAATATAGCATTTGTTTGGTAGCTTGTATTGTTTAGATTTTAAATCGCATTTCCTTACAATTGAAGGGCTTGGGAGATGAAGGGGTTAAGTGACAAAACAGAAATTGCGAGTAATGAAAGTTCAAAGTTCTAATGTTGTAATTGTTGTAACAGCGTTTTTTGTTTTCTGGTTTTTTCATAGATGTTTGTGGGAAATCAAAAACGCGTTTCTTCAAATATCTCGAAAACTCATTTTTGCAGATACTGCCGTTTACCTGCCCACGGCAGAATAGTTATCACCATTACAACAGGTTTTTTTTTTCTTTACGGAACAAGCTTAGAGCTTAGGTAAGATTATGCGTGCAAACTTACATTATACTCGGTTACTTTAAAATAAGCGTATCAAGTTTGAAAATTGGGTATGTATGTATGTATGGATGGATGGATGGATGGATGGATGAATGGATGGACGGATTGATGGGATGGGATGGGATGGGATGGGATGGGATGGGATTGGATTGGATTGGATTGGATTTGTGTTTTAAGAACTTAGATAATTTCTAGAAAAAAGAAATAAATTGTTATCGCTCCAAATACAATTGGGCTGCAAAGTATTAATGCTTTACCTGAATTAAGAGAGATAATTACTTTATTACACTCTATTATTTTTAAAATACAAGGTCCGGACAGCCAATTGCGATTTTAGAGAGCAACGCCCAAATAAGATTTTTACAAATTCTGTATTTTTCTTTTTTTTTTGTTGATAACATTGGAATAATACTGATTAATCCCCCTAGTGCATTCTGGGGATTCTCACATGGCTATAAGCTTCCGAATAGGAATTGGCTACATGCGTTTTCAAACCAAGGTTTCTGGTTTTTTTCACCCCCTCCCCTTTTTTCTGCTGTTCCGTTCGCTATTAGCGTTGGAAAACAGTTACAGCGCAATAATTGTGTGACATGAACCAGAGTTTTATTGAAATCTTGAAAATTTCCACCTCCCACCCACTTCCAAGAAGGAAATGCTCATTAAAACACTAATTTTAAAATAATCCAGCCAATGAAAGTTCTTATCCATCCGTTCTAATCCAGCCGTTTCTTAAAGTTCAACGGGTCTTGATTGTTAAAATCAATGTCAATAAAACATGTCCGATTGCAAAAACGTATGTTACATTTTTAAAGCCACACATGCAATGAATAGATCCCAAATAACCTTTAAACGTTTTATAAACGTTTTTAAGCGGTTGTTACAACGTTAATAACCATTTTACGACCTTGAAAAAACGAAGTGTGCTACTTGGGATGATGTAAGTCGATGAGAGGAATTCAAAACATGTGTCAAAATATAATGCAACAGTCCCATATCCCCCACAATGAGAAAAAAAATCGTTTCAATTCAAATGAAAGTTATGAAAAGAGCGAGAATATTATTGTCCAAAATATGCAATTCCATCTTTACGTAATATACCGTTTGAAAAAAAAGTTGCCACGGAATGAAGTAGCAGAGCTTCCAGACAAAGGGGAAAAAATGCAGAAAGTGTGACAAGAACAATCAATACTTTTCTTTGTGAAACATTATAATGAATTTTGAAACCGAACTCTTCGGAAAGAAGATGAAATCTTATAAAATATTTTTGAAAAAAAAAAATTGAACCGACTTCGGAACTTCACTCAGCAAATGCTCTAAAAAGTAAAAAATAATTTTATTCTTTGAACACCATCGATACTACATTTAAACATAAGTTTTGAAGTCGGCGCAAAACAGCTAAATAGAATCATTCGAAACTATAAATATAAATTTAAATGAATCCAGGTTCTTTATTCGCATTCGCATTCATTGAAAAATACATATTTATGTAATGGTACAAATATTCAGCTCTCAATTTTCAATGATTTCTCTGAAAATGTTGGCAAAATATAGTAAACATCATTTTACCTATAGTTTTTGCGCCGACTTCAAAACTTATGTTTAAATGTAGTATCGATGGTGTTCAAAGAATAAAATTATTTTTTACTTTTTAGAGCATTTGCTGAGTGAAGTTCCGAAGTCGGTTCAATTTTTTTTTTCAAAAATATTTTATTTTATTCTTTTTAGTGTAAATGTACATATGAAATAAGGTAATGTTTCCATTACAAAACTTCACCTAATTTGCTTAAGCAAATGCTTCATAAAAAAAGAAAGTATCAACGCGTCTAAAATTTTAAACGATTGACACTAAAAAATAATCCTTGTTATTCTCTGGTATTTATTTGTGTACTAGTTTAATTAAAGGCTAAATATTAACGGCTTTTCAACTAATTTATGTTTCAAAACAACACTAGATTCTCGCAGTTCATAAAATTTCACGACGTATTACATAGTTGGCCCGCTAATGAGTTTTATGTTTGATTCAGTTAAGCCTTCATTCACAATTTTCATGATCATTATAATAACTGTTTCATATTAATCACGTTCTGTAACAATGGATTTCATATTTAATCATTTAGGACAAATCGCTTTAAATTTGAGCAAAAATTTGGAGATTTTCCTCATTTTCTTCAGAATTCCTTTATCAAACCTTATGTAAATTAAGACTAACAAAACCTGAAATATTACGAATCAATCAGTACCTGGTACGACTTTCAGTTCGTTGGAGTTCAGGAGAAAAAAGCAGGACATAGAAAGATACTCGGTTTAAAATTTTCAAAAAGACCATAGAAAGGAGTTTCATTATGCAATCCAGAGAAGCCTGGCGTTCAAAATGGTCATTATTACGATTACTGTGATCCCAATTTCTTTTTCGAAAGATTTCTGCAGGTTCCCGTTATCGAACCCGGACCACGAGAGGATAGGACCAATCGGAAAGAAAGACCTTTCTAACAAAAAAAGGATTTTTGAAATCGGTCCAGGCGTCTTCGAGTTATCTTGGAACATACCGAAAAAAAAAAAATTTCTCCGACGAATTGTATAACCTCCTCCTTTGTTGAAGTCGGTTAAAAACTAAATGATCATACTAGACAAAAACGAAATTACGGAGAAAACTATTTGCAATCAAGAAACTTTTGGATGAATGTTTTTGACTATATGTATTAGATGCACAAAGTAAATTGACGCATTAACGTAACGTTTTATTCATATTTTCTAAGTTTTTGTCATTTGTTGAAAAAGTTTGTGAAACAGCTTAAAAATCATCAGTAGATAATAATTTTTCCTGGAAGTTCAAAGTGAGAAAGAAACTTTTTCCAAACAAACTTTGACAAATTGTGTAGTTAAAATGGTGAAGGCATAGAGATTAAATATTTCAAATATCGCATTTTAGGATTGCTTTTTTAGTCAAGAAAGAAATTTTTAATCATCATGGTTGATTAAGCATCAAAATTTTTGAAACATAGTGCTGAAGAATAATTCTGCATTTTTTATTAAGCTGTGCACGTATACTATGAACCCTCGTAAAGAAGTTATCTGGGCAATTCCAGTATTACGAACGTAACAGTCAAACTTTAAACTTTTTTTTTAATCACAGAATCCGCACCAATATTTAGGATTGCATAAATAACATTAAATTTAATAAGAGGGGGAAAAATGTAGATTTTTAGCAAACTAAATTTTAATTATCCACTTACATTAATAACTGAGTATCTTTCTATCTTTCTTTCTTTTTATGTCATGCTTCTTTCTCCTGAACGCCAATGAACTGAAAGTCGAAGCAGGTACCTAGGGCCGCTATATATACAGGCCGACGCATCAAGCTCAAGTCCGACCACTTTGGATCCAATTCATTACTTTTATTTTCACTTTTTCATTAGGGTTGCCAGAGAAAAATTTCAGACAGTGCCAAGCTATGCCAAATTCACGTGCCGCTAATAATTGTTCACATTGAAAATTTGCTAAAACGCGATAACTTGCCAGAAAAGACAACCATTCATCAAGCACCAGAGAAGACCTAACACGAGCTGGATCCAAAGTGGTGAAACTTAATCTTGATGAGCCGGCTCATCTATATAGGAGACTTACAGGTACCGAAAGATCGGTAATTTTTCAGGCTTCATTAGTTTTAATTTTTATAATTATACGATTTTAATTAACGAAAGTATCAATTAATAAGTAGTCAAATTTGAAGCGATTTGTCCTAGATGATTGGATATCCATTGTTATAAAACGTGGTTGATATGAAACAGTAATATTAATAATGATAATGAGATTTTTGAATGAAGGCTTAACTGAATCAAACATGAAACTCATTAGCGGGATATGAGCCAATATTTAGAAAAGTGCCAATTTGAAGTTGGAGTTTTCTGGAAAAAAAAAATTTTTTGCAGAAAAAAACTAATATTGGATTTTAAGTCTAAATTGGGTCTAAATGCAAGAAAATAAAAGGGGGAGGTCAAGGAAGTTATTTACCCCCCTCTTTAGATTACTCACTTTTAAGCCGTTACAGATCTGATGAATGTTACAGATCTGATGTTAATATGAGCTACATATTTGAGTTTATGCTTTCAGTCTTCGTTAACATCTCTAAATATGATATCATTTCCTTGCATTTTTAACATAGAATTAAGATAATTATATTAAAATATATATATTAGGCTAAAAAATCAAATTTCATTATAAAAAAGCATTTCTTGGAAATAAAAATGAGCGATAAGGTTTTTAGATAAAATAAATTATGAGATTACCAAATCCAAGCTAATAAAACATTTGTTTTGTTTTGAAACAACACACAACTTCAACTTTTGCAACACACAACTCTGCTGCTTGCTTTTCTTTAATTAGTTGCAGGGAATTTAATTTCTTGATCAGAAATTCTGTTTAGCATGCTAGTTATTATCTAGTTATTTAGCGAAGTTATGAGAAATTGAAGCACCAAAAAAATAAATAAATAAAATAATAATAATTAATTAACTTAATTTCTGCAGTGTCAATTTTTCTTATTTTACTAACTTCTATTGTTAGGTCATACAAACCACAAATGAAGCAATTGTACTGAAACTCATTGCTTTTCATTTTTTAAGAACAAAAATATTCAATATATATGGCTAAAACCTATTATTTTTGCTTTTTATAATTCTGAAACGTGTGAGTTAGTTCTGTAACATATTCGCTGTTTTTCAATGTTACCGCTCTGACTGTTACCGATCTGACAAACTGACAAAGTTATTTTTTTATTTCCGAGTCGATCACACTAAACCAAAATCAAACACGTGGTTTTTTTCACTTGTAATAAAGGACTTGTCTTATATATAAAATAATTTAAAAAAAAATAAAAACTGCGCGTTTTAGAGCGTGTTACCGATCTGATGACTCAAATGACACACATTTTATAAAATCACTTTAAAAAAACTTACCTACAATTTTAGATGCAGAAATGCAAATTTTTAATTACGATTCGATAAAACATTCAGCCAGGTACTCAGTATCACGTGGTTTTGGTGCAGGAAATGATTTTGGGAGCCTAAACATAGATCGGAAGTTATTGTTACCACTCTGACGGCGAAACTTGGGGCACGCTTATTTCGCATCGGCTAGAAAATCAGAAAACGATTAAAACAAAAATGAAGTAAAATATTAACAAAGGGGTAAAAATAGAATCGTTTTTTGTGCAAGTGCGTTTTTTTGGGAAGTTAGAAAGTGCGCATGACCTGTTTGCATGCTAAGCTTTGCTACTTGGGATACGTTACCGATCTGATTTTTGATGTATAAAAATAATATTTTCTGAAGAAAAAAATTTTTTTTTCTGATGTTATTAGATGAAATGAAAGCAGAACCTTATCTTCTTTCTGGGGAAAATTATTTTTTTAACTAGTTATTGAAATACTAGTGAAAATTCCCTTGGGACTCAAATTGGCACTTTTCTAAATATTTGCTCATATGTATGTAGTATGTCTTAAAATCTTATGAACATTAAATTTTATCAAATAATATAACAGGAGAATGATGTAAAAGTTGGGAGAGGGGGATGCGTTATGCATCAACAGGCCACAGGAAGCTAATCTAGCTGCCCTGGCAGCTAGTGTGCGTTTCAAGTTTGATTTTCTCGTCCGCAACGGTGAAATTGCCCATTTGTATTAACATATTAGCTGCCCAAGCGACTAAACTTTGATAGATAAGTTAGGTTTGCCCCAACTATAGTTACATGGCAGATTACATAGCCCCCCCCCCCTCCCCCACTTGGGGCAAGCGCGAAATCCTTTTTCTATCGTCTTCTAAGCTTTCACGTGAACCTCGTGGTAATTTCTTTAGTATTTCGGATTCCATTCGTTTAACTTTTTTTATCCTTAACGAAATTAAAGTTCTAGTGCAGTTTCGCATAGAAGAAAGAACAGGTGTGTTCATCTATTGGAAACCGGAAGTTGAAATTATCTGTGCCATTAACATCCACGCCTTAATGGTGTCACATAAAAGACTGAATACTATATCGGGGGATCGAACTAGGTCTATAAAGGTTAAAGATTTCTTCTGCAGACCCTTTGGAAAGAAAAAAAAAGTAATTTAAATTTTGATATCTCGAACTAAAATTACGTTTTTCTCAATGACAAATTTCGATAAGAGTGTGACATACGTTCAAAAGCACACAACCCAACCTTGCCTCCGATTCTTAAAGTATTTTTGGCTCAGCGGATAAAGTTCTAGGTCACCATCACGAAGGACCCTGGATCAAACCTCGGCACGGACACACATCCGTACGCCACATTAATCCCCCCAACAACTTAAGAGGTGCCTCCAGAACCGGGCTATCAAATCCTACTTTACATTAAAAACCCCAATGTGCAATTCAACCAATTCATGTGTGTTCTGTTAGAGGGAAACCTGCTTGAATTCGCATTGCTATTGTACTCTCCCCTAACAAAATTTGACTTGCACATTTTCCAATTTTTCTGAGAGAAAAAATTTCATACACCGATAAATTACTGACTTGATTCTCAAAAATCGGATTATTCCTTATGAAAAGCAATTTAGGGGAAAAATCCATATGCTAACTATTCAACACCATATAGTGAATAAGCAATAAAAAGTTTATGAAGAATTCAAAACAGCTATCTTATTACAAACCTCAATGCAATGCAACAAATTCACAAATTCCTGTCTTATTGTACGAAAGAAACTCGTTTGAATTCACATCAAAAGTTAGGAAACGACAGCGATCTTCCGAAATATGCGATTTCATCCTTTGAATAATAAGAATCCCTGAAATAACATAACCCTACAGACAGAGGAAGAAAAAAAGTCTCAACACAGAAGTTGGTAAATCACTATCAATATACTTCTCCCCGCATCGCTTTCAGAATAAATTTTGAAATCAAATTCGGCGAAAGAAAAGGAAATCTTAAAACTAAACGATCGCCACTGCAGTCAAGGAACAGAAGAAACGGTTCGGAAAAGGAAGCAAATTGCAGATGAATTCGTTTGGATCCATGCCAGGATTAGGATGTGAGAACCGATGCATAAATACAGCGTTTTGCTCCTGTTCCCAAAGTTAATGCCATACATTAAAAAAAAGTTTCCAAAACGATAGAAAGACTGATGAGTGGCGTTTTTTTTTTTTTTTTTTTTGTTTTTTTTTTTTGTTTTTTTTTTTTTTTCAAATTGCAAGTGAGAAAGAAATAAATTTAAAGAAAACTTGTTTAAAGCTTCATCGGCTGATCGTTTAGAATAAAAGTAAAGGAGCAGAAATGAAAGCTAAAAAGAACCCATTTTTTGGATCTTTTGCGAAAAAAAATTGCTTTTTCCCCTCAAAATTACGACTGATGAACATTAAAACTTGTTGACGCAAGTAGTACTGAGAAAACACAATAGTTAATACATTTATATTATACGCCCAGTAGCACATTTAGCGCTTAGTAGAGATAAGTAAAATTAATATTTTTCTTGTGGATAAAATTTGAATATTTTTTTTTTTTTATTTTAAACTTGTATTCAAAATTGAAACTTTTTTTAATACCATTCTCTCACTTTGCCGTATTTTTTATTTTACTCAAGAAAAGCATTTGTGTCATGGATGATGAATGGGGAATAATGTAAATGAAAAACGCCATTTTTCCCTCAAAAATTTTACTAAAGAAACAAAAACAGATACACGTTCAAGTTGTTTTAAATTATTCCAGACATTTTGCTTTTGTATTTTGCACCATATCATTTTGATATGCGTTTTGCATGCATATATAGGGTTTTCAGAAAGGACTCCTCGTTTTTAAAATAAGTACCTATACCCCGAGCCCAGCTCGATTAAAATAAAAAGAGGTTTGTAAAATCGTGTTTTTTTTCTAAAGTTCGAAGTACTTATTTAGCGAAACTTGAAAAGCATTTTTCCGCCCTTGGTTGCAATTATCTGGTAACCCTTGCTCGGCAACCATGAAAAATTGAAAGTAAAAGTTAATAAATGGACTATATAGTCGATATAGCGGCTCTAAAGCTTGATGCGTCGCCCTGTCTACATATAGCGGCTTTAATTTGATCGATCTCTAACAATTCTAACATTGCCAAAACTCGTTTGCCAAATATCATAAAAATTTAAATTTACGCTGATGTGATTAAATATGAAATCCATTGCTATAATGAACGTGGCTGCTATGAAACAGTAACAATAATAGTACCGTAAAATGGGGTGTATAGGAACAGCGGGGTCAATCGGAACAAAACTTCCCTACCGTACAAAGAAATTCTTCATAAATATACTATTGGGTATTTTTCGCCATTATTTTTTTTTTAAAGTAAGATCATAGGAAGTAGGAAAAAATTACTTTTGTCAATCTGGCAACGCTACTGGCTTCTAAGGAGGGCTGCACGTGGAATGCTAGAAAATATCACATTTTCATAGACTGCAAAACTTCATATGCAAGAACAAGCCTTCTTATATATAAAAACTAAGAGTGGTATGTTTCAATTATACATGTATCTGAACAACAGAATGCCACATTTGTGTCATAAAAATGAAGAATTCTGAAAAATGTCATAGGAAAAAATTTGCGGGGTGAATCGGAACACTTAGTACTGTTGTTCCAATTCAAACTTATTTGAAGGAAACTGTTTGATAAATGTGTCGTCTAGTTGCAAAACCGGCCAACTCCTCAATTTTGGAAAGACTCTTTTTTTATTGTACTAAGTCCTTTACTAATATTCCCACCCATTGGCAATGAGAAACCACAACAAAACAGGTCAAATCAGTGCGTTTTGGGGGTTAGAAAACCCCAATGTGCTGCAAAAGCGGCCACATCCACTCGTCAGTGTTTTTCAAAACCGGTCATCTCCAAATTCAACACGTAGGCAGGTGGCACTAATGTTCCCGATTATCATATCGCGTCTTGACGATAGTTTAGTTTGTTTACATGTTATTGTTGCTCACTGACAGGGCCTGATTACCCAAAAGGCTCGGGAAGCTTGAGCTTCCCCTCCAAGTTTTTAGGGGGCCCAAAAATGACTAAAAAGCTGCAAAAAAATTCAAGTTTCGACTTTTGTATTTAACTTTAAAGAGAGCTGGTTTAATATAATTTGTCCCAACTGTGCTATATTGTACTTTAACAGCTTTTTTTACTCTTAAATTGTTTAGATTTTAAATTTTGCCAAATATTTTTAGAAATTTTCCCCACAACAAAAAGCGGAGGACCCCAAAATGAGACTGAGCTTCCCTTAACCACAGGGATTAATCGGCCCCTGCTCACTGAAAGCTGTTTTTAAACGTGTAGTAATGGAGAAAATCGTGAATACAGTTTCTGCAAGTCAAGCCAATTAAGTCATCAAAGACATGTTTCTTATATAGCAAGTTTAAAAGATATTGTAGCTTTAAAAGTCAGATATCAGTTCTGATATGTTACGAGCTGCCGTGAAAATGTTGTACATCGTATCCAGCTCTTGCAACTTCACAATGGTAATCATATTAAACTACATTTGTGATAAAAAAGTCATTTTCGCAAATAAAATGGATGCATATTTTGTCAGTGGCATTTAATTCTTCGACAATCAGGGTAATACACTTTTGCAGCGCCAAAATTTCCCCTGGTGACCATTGTTTAAACTTTTTTTTATTTCAGAAATCGAAATCCCATGGTCTAATATGTGTGCCCATGAATTTTGGCAATATTTCCCCCAATACTTCACGCGATACAGGGCTCCAAACACCTCACGTTAATTAATAACCACCCTGTATATATATTTTTTATGAGTTTACTCAACCTAAAATAAAGTTCAGTTATACGGAAACATTGTGAATGATTTTTCTTGGCTAAAACCCCGCTATTTAAAGTCAATTTTGTACAGATTTTAAGCTTTAGTTTATTGCAAAACCGGCCAACTCCAAAATGGGTTGCAAAACCAGCCAAATCCAAACTATAATTTTGAATTTTCCCCTCCCTGCACCTTCCCCCAGATTCTCTTATGGTGCTTTAAAACCTACTATCCTAGTGACACATTAACAACAAGAGATTTGGATTCTATCTTAAATTCCCTAGGTGTGACAAAAAATCGTCTCTCCTGGAAAATTTTCTGTTTTGGAGATGACCGGTTTTGCAACCAGACGACACAAATCAAGATTCTAACTCCAATTCTTCTAATCAAGACAAGGACAAGGATTTATTACAGTTTATCCCTTCTCGTGAGCAACTAGATCTTAGAATGACAAAAAGTTGCAGATTTCAAAAGATTTTTTCTCCAGGAGACTTTTTTTTTACTTAAACACGAGGGGAAAAGTCATTTCGACTTAATATAGCAAAAGGCCAGCACACAGACAGGGATGAATAAGCGAAAAAATCTTTCAGGACAATCCCCGAAACCCAGAGATTTTAAGAAGCTAAAGAAATGGCAGAGTTTATCCCAGGATGATGTTATGAAAAAACTTAAGCCAAGTCACAATTGCTAGTTTTAAGGACAAGTACATATTTGTGGACGACATGAGTGACTTCCATTCATGTTAAATCTTCATATTTCAACTCACAAGCATTTCTTAAAATTACTTTTCATTTTTCATAAGTTCAAAATTATAAACGTTTACTGGTATTGAAATTATACTTTTGTTTGACAGTAATTGTCTGTTCTTATTCTCCCCCATCAATATTACTCATGTTTGTGAGACCTATTACAGGTTAAATGGAAAAAAATTAAAATTTTAACATGCGTTCCGATTGACCCCTATCAGCGGGGTGATTCGGAACACCCATAATTTCCTATATATTTTATTAATAACTGTTCAAAATGTTTTGTCTTTGCTTGGAATATCAAAAGTAAAGCAAGACCGAAGTTTCTACCCAGAAAAATAAATTAAAAAAAAATATTTTAACTGCTTTTTTTACAATCAAAGCTGAAAAGTGTTCCGATTCACCCCCATTTTACGGTAATTATAAAGAAAATGGCAGAAGAAAGCTTCTCAAACTGTTAATGAAGGCACAAAAAACTGGGTTTTTTGTGAAAACTCACGTTTTTACAAAAAAAACGCCGATATAGATGAACTCAGAAACTAAAACTTTATCTAAATACAAAATTTTATCAAAATCGTTAGAGCCGTTTTCGAGATCCGAAATATATATACACCTCATATTCAAAATATTAGAATAATGGAGAAAAAGTGATAAAATGGAAATAATGTTCCATTTATTTATTTTTTATACTAAGTTATTGCAATTAAATTGCTTATAAATGAAATCTGGAATGCTTAAATAATATTTTAACGTAACCAATATGTAAAATAATAATAAATTAGATATTGCAATAGACGTCTGAAAAAAATCAAAATATTAGAATAAAATTAACATTGGTTCAAAATACTAGAATATTTAGTTTTATGCAAATTATTATTGTATGAATATGAAGTAAATGGCAGTTAATACTTTGTAGCATCCCCTTTAGCTTTAACAACACCGTTCAATCGATTTGAAATGCTACAAACAAGTTGTTTACAAACATTTCGATCAATATAGACTAAAGAGACTTTATACGTGCCACTAACTCAGTTTTATTTGAAGGAGGATTTTCTCGGAGTTTTTTCTTCATTATATGCCACAAGTTTTCGATGGGATTAAGGTCTGGTGACTTTGGTGGCCGAGGAAGTACTTTAATGTTGCCCTGATTGAACCAATTCTTAGTCAACACTGATGTCTGAGATGAAGCTAAATCTCGTTGAATGAGGAAATCATCTTCAAACAAATCTTCTGACGAAGGAATTATGTAATATTCCAATATTTCTTGATGTATCCGAGAATTAGCCTTTTCGTAGACGATGCATAACTTTCCAGGTCCTTTGCGCTCATGCAACCCCAAGTCATCTCACTTGCCACACTAGCAGCAAATTTCACCGGGCATTTAAGACATTCTTTATCAAATGCTTCTTGCTGCATTCTCCAAACCCCAATACCTTGATGACCATATGAAACACATAGCATACTTTTTATCACTGAGTAATATTTTTTTCCAATCGTCTTGCTCCATAAACTTCTTGGTTTACACCGATTCAATCTTGTACGTTTTTGTTTCACATTCATGAGAGGTTTTGTGTTTGCCACGAAATAAATAAAATTTTGAGGCTTGAGGCTCCCGGGGCTCAGCCCCTCATCCTCCAGTGTGCTATTATTGAAGGTTTCCCCGGATGGGGACATGGCTATTGTTCATCGCAGGATTGATTGCGTGGATGCACGAGGGTATTGACTTCCTCTCACGAGAGTACCAGACTAATAATGGCCTAGGCACTAAAAATTTTTAATTTAGTAAAAAGTTTAAATATCAAATTCCTCTCAAAAAGATAGTTGTACAAATTTCTTTTCTTTTTCATTGTTTTGTTTGTTTGTTTTAAAGCATGAACAAATAAATAGTTTTAAATTTTCCCTTGGTTCTTTTCTTTTTTTTTTCACTAATTCAAAATAATAATAA